>JARSSU010031132.1:0-24433 GCA_029619165.1 Eurosta solidaginis
TGTGAAGCAATTTTGCGCTATTGCAACGCCTTCATGGCTATGACCCCTGAAGAACGCTATGAGTCGGTGCGGGCTCATAAATATTGTATCAATTGTTTGGCAACATCCCATGTTACGGGCGCATGCGACTCCCTGGACCGTTGCCGCAAATGCGGCCTTGCACACCACACGCTGCTACATCGGCAGCAAGATAAACCTCCCAAGAAGCAGAAGAACCGACGCAATTTACCGAAACCGAAGGAGAAACCCACTAGTCGACGAGTGGTCATTGCAAAGCCGAAAAAGAAGAGGGAAGGACGCAAGGACACTCAGCGGCGCTTGAAAACCCTGTTCTCCACAGCAGTATCCACCTTGGCAGAGATGCAGGAGTTGCTGCTTCCTTCATCGGAGCAGGCCGGCCGCCATGTTGGAGACATGAACTCCAATTTGATTGAATTTTAAAAAATTTCCCTAATTATTCAATTATAATAATAATGAACTTAATATGAAAGAAACGAATTTACAATGAATTTAAACTTATATATGCATATCCTTACCTTAGAATAACTCACCTTGTAAAATTTAACTAAAACATTCACTTCTTAAAACCACATATGTACTTACCTTAAATTCCTTAAATCTACTTAAATCATTTTTCTAAAATACTTACCTGTGCTAAGATACACACCCTTTGTTAAAATACCTAGATTTACTTAAATTAACTTACTTAACTCACCTTTTTCAAGCACCCTGAAAAATAAGAATTTACTTACTGTTTTCTGCATTTTTTATACTCTTTGTACATTTTCATATTAACATACATATGTACATACATACATACTTACCGTTTTCCTGCTGCGCAGGAGACTTAGGAAATTTGCCAAATCAGTTCGTTATCAACTACCGTCCGCTCATGTACATCATTTTTAGTTGACTCCTTTTGACTGAAGTGATTTAAGTTTAATAAAGTAATTTTTTGAAGTTTAAAGTGAAGTGCCGTGATTTTCATTTGGAAGGGAGAGTAGTGGAAACCCCATCCCATTTATACCCCTAGCTAATACAGCTATGATGCTCAAAAACTATATGAAGCACAACTTTAGGCAGGTAAAACCCGCCACAAATCGTATCTAAGAAACACCAGTTTTTGCAACCCATTACCTAAACCAAACCCAAAGCTGAGGAAGAGCAATAACAATTCAAGTAAATCTCAAATAGTAAACCTAAAAATGTCACAGTGTAGCATTAACGTCATACCCACTGTAATGTAGCATTATGCTTCATACCCACTGTAACACCCTTGCAATAATACGTATCATGAACTCCAAATATATTTTAGTAATAATCGTATTACAATATTTTCCAACATAAATTATTGAACTAACCCAGACGGTTAACTAACATCAATGGAATGCCGAATATGAAACCCTTATCCGTTCACAGCTAATAAATTACTTATTACATACAACCCATTATGGGAACTAACTAAAATACTCACATCGATATTCCAACGTTGCGAACAGGCATACAAACTTACAAACTTACGTGTATGCATAGCATTAACCAAAGTACTCACATTGATCTGCTACGTAGCTAAATAACATATACAAAACTACATGTATAGAGTCATGCATACAAAACTACATGTATACAAAGACTGTATACAAACTTACATGTACTCATACCCCATTTTCAATGTACATATTTTTAGTTATTAGTATTAAGATATTTATGAATGTATAAGTTAAGTAAATTACTATATAAGACAAAGAATTTATTGAATAAACAGAGATTTAATGTTTGCACATCGAAGTCGTAACTTCTTTTCATTTCTCCAAACATTTCAACAGTCGACAGTAAAGGCAGCCCTGCCTAAAGCGAACAGCAAATCACTTTGCATAAATTCATGTGAATGCTCCTGACAAACATGGTCATGAAGCAATAGGATATTCTGGGACAGTGGAAGTAGGCAAAAACTAAGAACGAAAAAAAAATACAAAACTTTTAAAACCAGCCCATAACAACAAAAGAAAAAATGAAGAAAAAGTCACAAGAGAACCTATTTAACTATAGAAATATTAAAGCGCTATATAAATTTGCAATAAAAGACTAGTCGCGCTCGTTTTCATCTTAGGATAGAAAAATGGTAGCGTAGAAAATTTTTAAGCAACCAGATTGTTGAGGAAGTTATTGACTTAGTACAATATTCGACCAGGCATAAAAGAAATGCCGGCAATCCAGGACTTGAAATTTATAAGGAAAACACAGTTGTCCTGAGGGACAAATTGGTGAAAATAATTGAATATTTACTGCAGTAGGCAAATTTAAAATTATGAAAGTAGTTACCCAAGCTCTCAAAGATCAAATAATTGCACTAACCAAAGAGGTTGTGCATGTGACAATCGCGGTATAAAAAAAATAAAAATAAATTCTTCATAAAAGTTATGACGATTCTGTCTTGGTGGCCGCCGCAGAAATCGCATGACACATACGATCAAAGATATTGCTGGAAAATAGGGAAATTATCGAAAATATAAAAAGAACATTTAAAGATACGAAAAATTTTTGCACCCACTGTACTTTCCACTTATCCATTAATAGAACTACTACCAATACATAGCTACCCCGCTCTTCCGTCACAACCCCTCTATTGTCTATGCAATTTATTACAGATTTACCTTATTAAGAATGAAAAAAAAATGTCAAGTGAAAATAATATGCGGAATTAGTTAATAAAATAAAATAAATGCCTGGGCCTCATAAGGTCATAATTTTACATAGTAGAAAAAATACTTTACTTTAACCCCAATGATTAGAAAATATTCATAGGAAAATATTTTTACTCTAACCCTCGGTAGATAGATAAACAATAAAAAAATTTACGGTAACTTATATACGTAGAAAAATTTCGATAGTAAAATAATTTGGTATAATTTAGAAAATAATGATAGGAGTAATAAAGGTAAGGAAATAATAGTCCATAAGAATAGGCTGAAACCCACTTAAAACATATTTTGACAACTTAAAACATAATCGTAAAATAAGCATTCCAATTTACTCGGTTAGTTAATAAAACTTCTAAAGACAAGCGGATTTTAAGTGGGTGCACATATTTAAAATCCGGCTGTAAAATAAATAGAATAATAAGTAAAATAAGTAAAATAATTGTTAAATTTAAAAAATTTGTATACGTAAAATAATCGTTAAATTTAAAATTTTGAAAAAAGGCTTGTACAAAACATTGTAAAAAAAAATATATATATATATATATATATATAAAGTAAAAATAGTAAAAGTATCAAGGTCAGCAAATTAGAAACAAAGCACACAAACTCTTTCACTACCAACACATTTAAAATCCGGCTGTAAAATAAATAGAATAAGTAAAATAAGTAAAATAATTGTTAAATTTAAAAAAATTTTATACGTAAAATAATAGTTAAATTTAAAATTTAGAAAAAAGGTTTGTACAAAACATTGTAAAAAAAACAATATATATATATATATATATAATGTAAAAATAATAAAAGTATCAAGGTCAGCAAATTAGAAACAAAGTACACAAACTCTTTCACTACAATATCAAGTAGTTACAGTAAAATACCAAAATCATTTAAAATGCGAACAAAGAGTCTTATACAATTGTTCACAAAACAATTATATAATCTCCTTTTTCTAAGGCGGATGGTGTAGCATTATGCGTCATGCCCACCTATGCAATACATTTGCGGCATTGCGCACCATGAACTTCTATGCCAATACATTTTAGTAATAGCATAATCATATTACAATATTATGTGACATAAATTACATTGACCTAACACAGCGGTTAGCTAACATCAATGGAATGCCGAATATGAAACCTTTGTCAGTTTCACACATAAATTCTGCTTAGTCACACACTCCGGTCAATACGCTGCCGACCGTCAATGTTAGTTTGTCACCAAAATATTTACAAACAACCAATAATGTGAATTAACCAAATAATTATATACAAACATTTTACATGAATATCAATCTGCTGACTTTGCATACAAATCTACATGTATGCATACCATTAATACAAATCTATATGTATGCATACCACTATTACAAATGTACATATTTTTAGTTTGTTAGTATTAGGATAATTATGAATGTGTAGGTTAAGAAATTATCTATAAAAGAGAAAGAATTTCTTTAATAAATTCAATTGTTGTCAGACATTCTAACTCAAACATTCCTCTTATTAATTCGAACTGTTCAACCTTTCATTTGATACCCATATCGTACAAACACATTCTAGAGTCACCCCTGGTCCACCTTTGTGGCGATATCCCGAAATGGCGTCTACCTATGGAACTATGGCCCACTCCCTTTTAAAATACTCTTTAATACCTTCCATTTGATACCCATGTCATACAAACGCATTCCAGGGTTACCCTAGGTTCATTATCCTAAATGGTGATTTTCCCTTATTTTGTCTCCAAGCTCTCAGCTGAGTATGTAATGTTCGGTTACACCCGAACTTAGCCTTCCTTACTTGTTATACTCAGAGTGCTTTGTACACAGAATATATTAACTTGATTGGATAACTGTTGGTTGTACAGGTATAAAGGAATCGAGATAGATATATACTTCCATATATCAAAATCATCAGTGTCGAAAAAAAATTTGATTGAGCCATGTCCGTCCGTCTGTCCGTTTGTCCGTCCGTTAACACGATAACTTGAGTAAATATTGAGATATCTTCTCCAAATTTGGTACACTAGCCTATCTGGACCCAGAATAGATTGGTATTGAAAATGAGCGAGAGGTTGCCTTTACTATAAGGAATGCGTTGAAGAAAAATTAACGAAATCGGTTAAGGACCACGCCCACTTTTATATAAAAGATTTTTAAAAGGGTTGTCGACGATTAAGATAAGCTATATCTTTGCAAAAAAGAGCTTTATATCAATGGTATTTCATTTCCCAAGTGGATTTATAACAATAAATAGGAAAAACTTCAAATTTTAAAAAATGGGCGTGCCACCGCCCCATTTTATCACTAAGCAATTTTCTATGTTTCGGGAGCCATAACTCGAAGAAAAATCAACGGATCGTAATGAAATTGGGTACACAGATTTTCCCTATAGTGGAAAACATTTCTAGTAAAAATAGACGGGATCGGTTAAAGACCACGGCAACTTAGATGTAAAATAAGTTTAAAAGGGTCGTAGGCTAGAATAATAAGCAATACCTTAGCAAAAAATAGTTTTGCATCAATGATATTTCACTTATCAAGTTTTATTGTAAGAGGAAATGGGAAAAATTTTTTTTAAACGGGTGTTGCCACGTGTTATGTAGAAAAGTAATTTATCTGAAATGAAATGTGCAATTGAAGCTCACGCTGAGTATATAATGTTCGGTTACACCCGAACTTAGACACCTTTACTTGTCTGCTTACAAACTGTTTAGAAATAAGCGTGAAATAATCGAAACGGCTCGTTGCTTTGAAGCTTATAAATGTAAACTTATAAAAAATTTCTAAAAGAAAGCTTTATTAAATGTTTCCCAAAACTTTTTATAAATGATAATTTTTATTTCAATAATTTCAGTAATACTATCAAATACATATGTGTATATACCTAAATATACATATGTACTAATTCTGAATTTCATGCATACATTAAATGAAGGAGAATCCAGGAACGGTTTAAATGCTGCCATTCCCTCTCATGAATAAACGTTTAAATATTGACAAATAGTTGACTCGTCTTTGCTCTTGCTTTGCCCTCAAAACTTATAAAATGTTTTCTGAAAAAAATGTAAATATATTGTAACGAATTTATGGATACTCCGCTTATTTTACACCTTCTACTAACGTTAGTATCGCTAAATTGTTGAATCAAAAACTCCAAGATTCAATAGTGCAAAATGATCTTTATTAGACTACTTTGAAAATACTCCACAATAACACTTATACTTCGCAACTGACTGATGATTGCATACTTTTGGGAGTATCTCAGATATATGCATGTGTTTGTGCGTTTCTCTCCGCTGCTTGTATGACATATGGGTAGACATAATGATTGATTTGTTGATGTGCATACAAGTCACTGCTAGTATCAGCTTAGAGATGATAGTATCCCTTAGTGTTGCTAATATTCGTCCAATATTTAATACTGAAAACGTTTATATACGTTTAGTACAGCAAGTTTATTTAAGCTACTTTTCAAAAAATTTACAGAAAGCCTGTTGGGTATGATTCATGAATGAGACGTCATTAATTCAAATTATGAAATGTATTAGTGATTTTTATGGGAGGCCCGTAAATGTTTGGTCCCGGGCCCGAATTTTCTCTCTACGGCCCGATTAGGAATCTGTCAATTTTACAAAATTTTGTTAACTTAAGAGCGACAATTTCTCCTCTGTTAAATTACTAAACTAATTTGTTCGCTTGACAAGAAACTCGGTCGAATTAACCATAATTCCATCAATTTCACGAATCTCCGTTAGTCAAGAACAACAGAACCGAGATTTTGATTTTAATATTGATTGCGCCTAGTGGCGCAAGTATCGAGATATTCAAGAAAATCATCTTTGTGATCCGATTAGGCTCATATTTGGAACACATATTACATACATGAATAGAAAGCGACACATGAACAAAATGGCCGCCAGGTGGTGCAAGGAACGAGATATTCAAAATAAATAAATAAATAAAAATTTATAAGTTAAACGGTTTTATGGAAAGAAGTACTTACATTAAGTAATAATAATACTAAAAGATAGAAAATAAAATAATTTAAAAATTTTTTTTAGTTAAACGGTTTTATTGAAAACAACACTTACATTAAGTAGTAATAATACTACAATATAGAAAATAATTAGGTAGGTCCTAGGTGCTAGTACCATCACACTCCTCATAAATCTAGGGCGTCGATCAGAAAAATAAATAAAAGTGTTGGGCGCGTGAAATTTCTAAAAACGTGAGGCGTAGCTTAACCTAATTAAGGTTCAGTTGATCGTACTTATGCATATATGCAAATATTGTTTGTAAAGATATGAGCGGTTGACTATCAATAGAAATTTGGCGATACCCACGCTTTTATTTATTTTTCTGATCAACGCCCTAGATTGATGAGGAGTGTGATGGTACTAGCACCTAGGACCTACCCAATTATTTTCTATCTTTCAGTATTATTACTACTTAATGTAAGTATTGTTTTCAATAAAACCGTTTAACTAAACAAATTTTTTTAAATTATTTTATTTTCTAACTTTTAGTATTATTATTACTTAATGTAAGTACTTCTTTCAATAAAAACGTTTAACTTATAAATTTTTATTTATTTATTTTATTTTGAATATCTCATTCCTTGCACCACCTGGCGCCCCTTTTTTTCATGTGTCGCTTTCTATTCACGTATGTAATATGTGTTCCAAATATGAGCCTAATCGGACCACAAATATGATTTTCTTGAATATATCGATACTTGCGCCACCAGGCGGCGATTTTTTCATATGTCGCTTTCTATTCATGTATGTATTATGTGTTCCAAATATGAGCCAAATAGGACCACAAATACGATTTTTTGAAATATTTTGATCCATGCGCCACCTATCGGAGTTTTCATATTATTCCATTGTCATCGGGTTCTGAACTATATTCCAAGTTTCAAGCGTCTAGCTTATCGGGAAGTTACTTAAATTTTAATTACAAAATTCGTTCACAACGGCCGTGCAGCCGGCTTGTCAAGTCAAGCTAAATAAAACCGTTTAAAAATACAATAATTTATAAAGAGAAATTATTGCGAATACGTCTCAAACTCATTAAAATTTATGAATGTAATGAACGAAGTGAGGAATCAATCAAAGATCATAACCAACCCAGAGTTCAGGTGATAGTTGCTGCTTAACCAAAAGCAACAACACAAAAAGCCTTGTGCACGGACTGCCACATAGAATCAGAATGATTCAGCTGTACTGCATCAAGCAAATAAAATGAAATGAAGACAGTAAAAGGGAAAAACTGAAGTCAAGTCATATACATACAGACGTAGTGATAGATGGTAGGTCTGTCTCTTTCTAATTAAAAAATTACAAACATATCTGAAGAGATCTTTGGCAGGGTCGAAATAGCTATAATGTCAGCCAGTATCTTTAATTCCTTTCAGTTTTTCCATCATATAAAAGTACGATAATTTAATAAGAGAAATTATTGTGAATAAGTCTCAAAAATTTATGAATATAATAAACAAATAGACGATTAAATCAAAGATCATAAACAACACAGAGTTCAGGTGATAGTTGCCGCTTAAACAAAAGCAACAACACAAAAAGCTTTGTGCACAGAGTACCACATAGAATCAGAATGATTCAGCTATACTGCATCAAGCAAATAAAATGAATTAAAACTATCAGAAACATCAAACGGGAAAAACTGAAGCTAAGCCACATATATACAGACTCAGTGATAGCCTAATGGCAGGCCTGCGGTTTTAGAGCGATTTTGACGACTCGAGCTCGAATCTCACTATGATGGAGTATACTTTCTTCTGAAAAAATCTTTGTCAGTGTTGAAATAGCGATAATATCAGCCAGTAATTGCTTACATTTTTATTGAGTTTGAAACATTTTCACAATAATTTCTCTTATTAAATTACTGATTTTTTTTATTAGGATGGAAAAACTATCACCAATTTACGAATGTAAGAAAAAAAAATGTTACAGCAATTTCATCAGCAAATTTTAGGCGCCGCACTATGGGGTAAATTGGAAAAAGCTTTCCAAAATCTAATTTCTCAGCAGCGGTGAAGGTAAGAGTTATCCAAAAAAAGGCGCTTGAAGGACGAATTTTGGCGATATGAGAAAAGTCGGATATTAGTTTCAGTAATTTAAAACTTAACATTTAAAAACCTTTAAAACATTCACTTTGCATATTTTTTCTGTGTTTTAAGTGTTAGAAACAAACCGAAATAATTTTTTGTTAAAAATCAATCCTGCTATAGATCTAGAGTTGCTGAACTGGAATGCGTAAAAGAAAGTACCATTGATTGATTGGTTTTCAGTGCATTTTATATGAGCGAATATTGAACAAATTAACCACAAATTCTAAGGAACTCGCGCATATGTATGTAAATTGCACCCAAACGTACTTGGTACTTTCCGCGAAAATTATTCTATTAGCAGATATATTTTTTTACGTATTTGTTCGAGTTCAGCAGCTCAAATTATATAATAAATAAATATTTACCAGTGTTTAATCCGTCTACATCCCTATTCAGATGGCGGCGTGCGCCATTGTTATGCGCAGCCGGGCGCGGCGAATTGAAAGGCGCCAACACCCACGAATGGCCATCGTAATGAACAAGATGCCAATCGTCAGTCAGTTAATACCAACAAAAATTGCAGTTTACTTGCCTACTCAAACCCGCTGTGCAAGAACAACATCAGCAAAATATCTTCTTCAGCTGAATTTACGCCGTTGTTCGCACAGATCGTTGAACTTTGCGATACAATTCAACTTACTTCAAAGTAACCTTTTTCTTGCTTGTTAGCATAGAAAAAATTATAATATTCATATGGACATATCTACATACATGTACAAATAATTTCAAGTTGCTTTTCCATCCTTCATATTTCTCCACTCAGAGAATATCATACCTGCTTACTCATACTTTCAAGTCGCTCATTTATCTACATTCCCCAAGCACGTAGAGCTAAGAGAGTACTGTTGATAAAATCTCTTAACCTCTCTCATCTTCGCAATTTTTTACCTTTCATTGCTGCACTCATCCAACACTACAATCAAGCGTACTCAGTTCACTACAGAAACGCGACATTGAAGCGACCAAGAAGCAAAACAAAACAAGCTCTGTTTGTAAACAAAAATAGAGTAGCTTCTTCGACTCACGTGCATACGTTCGCACAAACAAACATATGTATGTACACACGTTTGTATATTGCACATGTAAATTAGTACTTATTCTAGCGCACAAAACTAAGTTTCAGATATTTTCGCCCCTGTAGATATTTTCCAAATAATATTTATACAGACTTCGAAATATTATTAACTTCTAATATATACATTAATACATATATATACCAATAATTTACAAACACACGTGAAAAGTGTTTGAATATTTTTTTATTTTTGGTCAAACATACAATCAAATTCCGCATTTCGCGGAGTTAAGTCATTTTAGGACACACACACACACAAACCCCGCCACCAATTTAATTTCCCTTTTAAATTTCTGTGACACGAAGAGCAATTCCATCTTCTAATTTTGTGAACGTTCGCTGAGCGTATAAGTATATATATATTTTTTTTTGGTGAAAACCCAAAAGTTTGCTTTAAATTCCCCATAGCCCCCTAAAAGTTTCCGAAACCGGGACAAAACCAAAATATGGCCCTAAAAAGAAACGGGCAAGGAATGGGCACCATCCCCCCGCCCAAAATCCAAATGAGTTGACCCATCCCCGCAACAATGCCTGCAACAATCTCCCCATTTCGGGGCGGAAAAGAACGCCCCAGTACGAAAGAACGCCCAAGCGTCATGGAAGTGAAACCCAAGCAAAAACCAAAGAAGGTACCCATCTGCGCCTGTAGGGTCCAAAAGGCATAAAGAGCGCAATCGTCAGTCAGTTAATATCAGCCGGCAATCGCGGACGCGTTCTTAATATATCACTTTATATTTGAATATCTGCATTTATATACCAAGTTTGTGAAAAGTGAACGGTTAAAGTCTAGAATTAATTTCGTTAGTTATTACCAGAAGAAATACAAGATGTAAAATTTATAACGTTTTGGAAAAAAGAAAACATAAACCCTTTTTATTTACGGAAAAAGAAGTGTAGCGAAGAGAGGCCACTGAGTTATTCAACCAGTATCAAATTTTCCGCATCTCAGAAAGAAATTTGCCTTTCCTGCGTTTTTTTTGCTTGATAACTGCTAGAGCTAATGGCCGTGACACAATGACATTTTTCATAAAGATGCGTTTAACACAAGCTTATGCATTCCAATAACATCGCCACAAACAACCAAGATGTTGCGTTTGTAAATCTGAAGGAACTTCAGACTTGGCAATTGAAGTTTATTACGCCTTGCTCATTCACATACAAAATTTCGCGAATCACTGTTGTAAACATTCTCCCTATACAACAAAAATACTTGCTAACATATTTTGTGTCGTATTCGATTCTTATATTGCAGTTTTTAATTGTGAAAAATGTTAGAAAATTTACCAACCAGTGGGAAAAATAATTTCACTTGCAAAGTGTGCCAAAACCATTAGCCAAAGCAAATGTCAAATTCTTCTTCTTTAGATTTGCTTCGAACAAAATTGGGGAGTTGGCTACTTTTCAATATCAGATGGCGCCAGTATCGCTCATTCTACCATTCTCCATAAAAATACATCCGATCTACTCATAATGCATAAGCATGTGTGAAACTCATCTATATGAAAAACTGCGTATTTGTCAGAGCTATAACCGTTGCCGAATAAAAAAAAACCATTTATTTTTTTGACCTTTTCCTTAAATTTCAATCAATAAAAATCCAAGCAATTGCTTTTTTTATAAGCATTTGCTATTTCTAAAAGCAATTGCTCTTTTCATTCAGGATTTGCTTATTTCTATAAGCAATTCCTGAATTCCGAATGAATAAATGAAGCATTTGTTATTTTTAGGTAGCATTTGCTTACGACTTTTCAAGGTTGCTCTACCCCATGCTAAATTTTTTGTAATTTAGTTTTTATTCGATTTTCCTTCGCGCAACATTTAACTATGGCGCAGTTTTTGACTATTCGTAAAAGAAAACACTATAATGTGCGAAGGGAATGTAATAATGAAGACTTTCGGAAGCTATATCGATTCAATCGTGAGAACGTAGAGTGGTTGAGCACCTATTTTTTGGACGAAACTTGCGAAAAACGAGGAGGTGCGTAATCAGCACAATTTCCGATCCGGGCTATCGAAATAGCGTAGCAGAAGAGGTTGGAGCTCATCAAACTACAGTATCCAAAACTTTTAATTTAGTAATGAGTGAAGTTTTAAAGAAGGCACATGTGTGGATTAAATTTCCAAAGTCTGGCGGGAAAATGATTGCTGCTAAAAACGGATGGAGGTAATTGTACTCTTTTCCAAATTGTATCGGAGTGATAGACTGCACACATGTTCGAGTTCCGAAATCACAAGCTTTCGGTAACGAATACGTCAACAGAAAGGGCCTTACGAGCATAAACGTGCAGGCAACTTGTAATTAAAAATAAATATTTACAAGTGTAGATTGCCAGTGGCCAGGCTCCGTACATGACAGCAGGATTTTTAAAAATTCGGACATTTATGATGTACTTCAAAACTCATCAGAAAACGTGCTACTTCTTGGAGATGATTGGTATGGTATATCTCCCTTTTGATGACACCTTGCAGGAATCCAATAACTCTTCAACAGCGGCACTACAATAAACTATTTTGCAGAGAACGAGCTGTAATTGAACTATGTTTTGGACAATTGAAAGCAAGGTTTCCGATTTTACAATACAAAGTTCGCAGTAAGATTGAAAAAATCCCTTCAATTATAATTTGTTGCATTGTTTTGCACAATACTGCAAAGTTTTTAAAAGATGAAGCCTTTGAACTGCCGGAAGAGCCCCACTACTTCGAACAGGTTCCAGCCGAACCTATGAATAACAACGTGATGAGGCAATTGGGCCTGCAAAAGCGAGAACTTTTAACGCAGCAACTTTGTGATGGAATTTGAAATATTTACTAATATTTAATAATTGTTTGGGCTACCAAAAATATTAAATAAAAATTAATATAAATATATTAAATAAATAATTTAACAAATATAACTAAATCAACTTTTATTCATTTTTGAGATCTCTTTCTTAGATACAAGTGAGTAAAGTCTTTGTACAAACAAAAATTAATTCATTTAAATTAATTCATTTAAAAAAAATTCGTAATCTTTATTTTTCTTTTCACTTGTCTGTGATTCAGCCTTTTTTAGGTCTTTTTTGGCTTTTTATAGTTCCATAGTTTCCCTCTGTTTCTGGATCCGTATCAGCTCCAGTTTCTCAAGGAGTATTAAACGTTGCAATTCGAAATTGTTCAAATTTTTGGTCTCATCTGTTTCCGGCAAGGAGCAAGATTTACGCTTCAATATTGTCTTTGACATCACAGAACTTGAGGTAGTAGGATTTTCAGGTAATGACAATTCGTTATTCCTGCGGATTTTGCACCTAAAACGGAACAATAAAGTTAATAAAAGCAAAATTTCCAAATTCCCAATTTTTGTTTATTACCTGGAATTTTCGCAAACACTGAGTTCTTTTCTGCATCCAAAAGATCGATGAGCATTTTTTCCCAAGGCTTGTAAGAAATTCTCTTGTTACCAGTGCGTGATAAATCAAATTTTTTTTCACTTCTGTTTTCATGTTTGAAATTTTTTTCATTACTTGCTTTGTTGTTAATGAGTTATTGAAAATTACTTCATATTTTGCAGTTAGCACTTGTAAAGCAGACTCCTTTTCATTTTTTATTTGCGGCACTTGTGACTTGTTAAAAATTACCTTATGTTCCTTTAGTGCTCTTACAAAATTGAGTTGCTGATCGACTTCCTCATTTTCCGAAAGTTCGGTAATGTCCGACATGATCGATTTCACGTATGGTCACACCCGCTCTATGCCACTTTCTGATGTAAATGTTATCTACCAAAATTTTTCAACATATATATATGTGTTGCTTCAAGTAAAAGCTTAAGCGGTGCCTAAAATTCTTATTCATATAATAATTAGCAATTGCTTATTAGTTCAAGCAATAGCCTTTTCAGCAATTGCTTTTGCTAATAAGCAATTGCTTACTAGCAATTGCTTATTTTTTATTCATCAGGCCCAATGCATTAATGTGGTGGTGTGGTGACATAAGGTCAACGGCCATAAAGTCAATTGGCCTAATTACCACTTTGAATGGCCATAAGTTTGATTGAAACTTTGCACACGTATGAAGGCTCAATGACAATGCATTAGTGTGATGGTGTGGTGACATAAGGTCAACGGCCATAAGGTCAATTGGCGTTATTACCACTTTGGAAGGCCATAAGTGTGATTAAACTTTGCACACGTATCAAGGCTCGATGACAATGCATTAATGTGATGGTGCGGTGACATAAAGTCAATTGCCCTTATTACCACTTTGAATGGCCACAAGTTTGTTTGAAACTTTGCACACGTATCAAGGCTCGATGACAATGCATTAATGTTATAGTGTGGTGACATAAGGTCAATGGCCATAAGGTCAATTGGCCTTATTACCACTTTGAATGGCCATAAGTTTGATTGAAACTTTGCACACGTATCAAGACAAATGACAATGCTAAATTTGATGGTGGGGTGACATAAGGTTAACGGACATAAGGTCAATTGAACTTATGACCACCCCAAATGACCATAGATTTGAAACCTTGCACATAATGCGAAAAAACACATTCCTTTATTAATAAATCTGGAGTGGAGCCCAGAGCCCCGGTAATGCAGAGCTCCGAACTCCCTTGCACCTTTTGAAGCATTTTAAGATAGGTGCTTTTAGCTAGTACAGGCCACCAGACCAAGGCACCATAAAGAAGAATCGGGTGAACAATGGCTGTGTAAATCCAGTAGGTCACCTTAGGGGAGAATCCCCAGGAGGTGCCAATTGCCCTCTTGCAGGTGAACAGCTCTGCTGCTGCTTTCTTGGATCGCTCCACTATATGGTCACTCCATAATAGCTTCCTATCCAGAATGACTCCCAAATACTTGACTTGATCGCTAAACCCTAAGAACGTACCCCCAATTCTTGGCGGTGTAAGATTTGGTACTTTGTACCTCCTCGTGAAGAAGACAAGCTCGGTTTTATCCGGGTTGACTTCCAAAGCTGTGGTGGGTTGTACTCCTGGAGCAGCTCCAGGATGTCAGCTGGGTCCGTTGGCGTCACTGGAACCCAGGCTCTCGCCCTTGGTCGTGAGGGGATATCTCGCGCCTCCACTACCTTGAGGCGCGCGCCCGGATATACCACCCCTATCAGCGTGACGGCGACCTGGCGTCGTCACAGGCAATTAGCTTGACATTGCCCTGGAACCACCCTGCATCGGTGTAAGATAGCGGTGGAGCAGGGTTGTCTTTCTTAACCTTAACGGCCACCGTAGCGAGCGCGGCCTCGATCCACTTCCACTGTTGTTTCGGGATCCTGCCATCTTCGCTGCTCTCGTCTATAATGCCAATGATCTGCCGACCCTTGGCAATGTCGGCGAAAGACCGCGTCCAGCCTCCCTGCGTCTTGGCCCTTTTCGGTGCCGTGGGGCTGGATTCATCCATGGACCGCTGGCGTTTCGAGGTTTCATCACTCTCGACTAAAACTTTTAAAATTACTTGAACTAAAAAATTAAAAATAAATAATAGTTTAGAAAAACACGCTTTTATAGCTAACCGAACTAAAAGATAGAAAATAATTTTCAATTAAAAAAGTTAATATAACAGTAGTAGAAGGTCAAACAATTATTTATAGTTAATCACCACAAAATAAAATTATAGTAAAATTTAAGTTATTAACAGAATAATTTAATTCACAGTAAAAAGCGTGGGGTGCTTGATATTGAATGTTACAATCATTCTATTGGCAACTATCTGAGAGGAAAGATATGCAATGTAGTTAAGTGCACCCCACGCTTTTTACTGTGAATTAAGTTATTCTGTTATTAACTTAAATTTTACTATAATTTTATTTTGAGGTGATTAACTATAAATGATTGTTTGACCTTCTACTACTGTTATATCAACTCTTTTTAATTGAAAATTATTTTCTATCTTTTAGTTCGGTTAGCTATAAAAGCGTGTTATATAGCGTTACACATCAGTCTCAAAAATGCTGTGAACGTTGCCAGAAATTTGGAAGTTAAAGGACTTATTAAGATTAACAAGTTATACTGAAATGAAATTATTAGTGAGTGGTTTTAAATGTTCATTAAAGCTCAATTTATTTTTCGGTCAATGGTTTACAAACCTTTCAGACTAAGAAGTAGTATTTAAAAATTTATGAATCGTACATGCGTAGTATTTGTTAGAATTCATTACGATTAGCAAATATATCTAAATTTATTTCTCTACATAGCAGTTAAATTTAGTTAATAGTCTATGATAATAGGTTCATTCTGAGCATACTTTGTTTTGAAAAGGTCAACTGCAAACATATCATTATGACGCAAACATCGTGTTGGAACATAAAGTTTTATGCAATGTAATAAATATGGACAGTCGAAAGCTCCATTTAAGACATCATGAAGAACTACTAAAACGGAAATCAATCTTCTACTGGCAAGAGTATGCAAACTAATCAATTTGCAACGAGAAACATATGATGGAATAGGTAAATCGAACCTAATACCGGACAAGGCGAATTTTAAAAACTTTTTTTGAATCCTTTCAATTCTATTGGTATGTACTTCATAAATAGGATTCCAGATTTTAGAAGCATATTCCAATTACATCTTATAAATGTGTTATAAAGTAATTTTTTCGTGTACGAATCCTTAAATTTAGAGCTATTGCGCCGAATAAACCCTAACTAGGAATACGCCTACTATCGCGGAATCAGCCTTCTTAATATCGCATATAAGGTCCTGTCAAGTGTATTGTGCCAAAGATTGAAGCCCACCGTGAATCGACTGATTCGAACTTATCAGTGCGGCTTCAGACCTGGTAAATCTACCATCGACCAGATTTTCACAATGCGCAAAATCTTTGAAAAACCCGCGAAAAAAGAATCGACACATAATTCCTCTTCATCGATTTTAAAGCCGTCTTCGACAGCACGAAAACTAGCTGCCTATATGCGGCTATGTCTGAATTTGGTTTCCCCGCAAGACTTATACGGCTGTGCAAAATCACTTTGAGCAACACCAAAAATTCAGTCAGAATTGGTAAGGACCTCTCCGAGCCGTTCGAAACTAAAGGAGGCTTCAGACAGGGTGACCCCCTATCCCGCTCTGGAATATTCTGTAAAAGCGCGCCATTACTGGCATATGCCGATGACATTGATATCATCGACCTAAACACCCGCGCCGTTAGTTCTGCTTACTCCAAACTGGAAAAAGAAGCGGTAAAGATGGGTTTGATGGTGATGGCTGCTGTCATCGAGAAAAAAGTCAGCGCATATGCGCCTTGGCAACAACACTACTGTTGGCAGCCATAATTTCGAAATAGTACAAGACCATCCATCCATCAATCCAGCGAAGACTCACTCTTGCCAATAAATGCTACTTTGGACTAGGTAGGCAATTGAAAAGTAAAGTCCCTCTCGGCAAAAGAAAATCATACTCTATAAGTCACTTATCGTTCCCGTCCTGCTATATGGTGCAGAAGCATGGACCATGGCAACATCAGATGAAACGGCTCTGGGAGTGTTCGAGGGAAAAGTTCTTCAGTAAATGTAAAATTTTAGTCGGATACAACACCAAGGTCTTAGATTTTATTACTGGATCTAAGGACAGTATCAGAAATAGAATACGTGAACTGAAGTGGAGATCTAATTTTACAGAAGGTAACCGAGCAACACTTATTAATATTAATGGAAATTTTATTACGAAGACACCATTCTTGAAAACTTTTTTCTTCTATCTGCAATATTTCAAAATCTGAGAGAGTTTTTAGCTGTTTGAATTTCTTTAAGCAATCTGCATAAAGTGGATGTTCACACGTTGTAAATCACTTTGAACAATCATTGATAAAAATAACTAAAAATAGAGGACCAAGAATACTTCCTTGAGGAACCCCAGAGGTTGCTGTATATGAAAATGATTTTACACCATCAACAACCACAAAGTTATCTCTGTGTGTTAGCTATGATTTCACCCAGGCTAAAAATGATGAGTGAAACCCAAATAACTGTAGTTTATGAATTAATGAGGTATGAGATAATATATATGAAATGCTTTAGGTAGACCCGTATAGATGGAACCGACTTGCAATCCAGCTGCAAACGCTGAGATGCAGTAATTAGACTGATAACTGTAGATCGACCTAGTATAAAAACATGTTGGGACAGCGATATGATTGGTTTAATAGCAAATGAAAGCTTTGAGATAGTGTTCTTTTCGAACAGTTTGGCAGTGTTAGTTATTTTGGTAATTGATCGTTTGTTCGATGCATCATTTTTACTTCTAGATGTACAAACTGGAATTACTGATGTAACTATCCTCTCATCCAAAAAATTACCTGATCCAAGGGACAAATTAAATAAGAATAGTATTGGTTCCACCAAAGATGAAATACATTGCTTGAGAAAGAATGCAGATAATTGACGCACATCTACTTGCTTAGAACACTATGTTTTGTATGGCGCTGATGATGTCCTCCTCCGTTAACACTAGAGACCCAAAGTCAAGCGAAGATGGAATAAACTGAACACTCGAGACATCATCCGGGAGCCCGCAATCAACAAAATTAGATCTAAAAAATTCGAGAAACAAATTTGCACTTTCAATAATAGTATTTGATCTCTTATCACTGTAATATATTGAGGCAGGAATAATCGAAGACGAAGGTTTTGAGTTAATAAACCTCCAAAATGCCTTGGGATTGGATTTAATATTACTTTCGAAATAAACAGTTTTTTTAAAGGAAGTTATTTAGACAGTTATACTCCACCATATGTTTCTCATACATTATTTTTCGTTGCAAATTACCAGAATTTTTATAAAGCTTGTGAAATTTATTACGTAGATTCTTAAGCTTCTTTAATTGTCTATTATGCCATGGAATTTTATAAACACCACTAGAAAAAAGGGGAATATTTTCCAGAGAGATTTCAGCAGTTTTACTCGTAAATATATCTAAACATTCTGTAAGACTACGATCCGCGAATAAGATTAACCATTTCATGCATATGATAAGATTACTAATTCGATTGAAATCACAACGCGAATAATTAAATTTTGAAGTAGTATCTCCGCGATGGCTAGGATATTTGTAAAATTCTAGTTCCATAATAAGTGGAATATGGTGCTTATAAGTGGCAGATATGGGATCTAGAGACTTATTCATTTTAAATTTTAATCAGGACTAATAAGGATTAAGTCCAAAGTCCTATTAAGGTCATTCGCGAAATGATCTATTTGCATAACTTACTTACTTACTTAATTGGCGCTTAACCGTCTAAACGGTTATGGCCGTCCAACAAGGCGCGCCAGTCGCTCCTTCGCTCCGCCAACCGGCGCCAATTGGTCACACCAAGGGAGTTTAAATCGTTTTCCACCTGGTCCTTCCAACGGAGTGGGGGCCGCCCTCTACCTCTGCTTCCATAGGCGGGTTCCGATAGAAACACTTTCTTGGCCGGAGCATCATCTTTCATTCGCATAACATGGCCTAGCCAGCGCAGCCGCTGCGTTTTAATTCGCTGGACTATGTTGATGTCTGCATATAGCTCGTACAGCTCATCATTAAATCTTCTTCGGTACTCGCCATCGCCAACGCGTAGAGGTCCATAAATCTTTCGAAGAACTTTTCTCTCGAACACTCCCAAAGCCGCTTCATCTGCTGTTGTCATGGTCCATGCTTCTGCCCCATATAGCAGGACGGGTACGATAAGTGACTTGTAGAGTATGATTTTCGTTCGCCGAGAGAGGACTTTACTTTTCAATTGCCTACATAGTCCAAAGTAGCATTTATTGGCAAGATTGATTCTTCGCTGGATTTCAGTGCTGATGTTGTTGCTAGTGTTGATGCTGGTTCCCAAATAAACGAAGTCTTTTACTATTTCGAAATTATGGCTGCCAACAGTAGCGTGGTTGCCAAGGCGCATATGGTTTGACTAAATAAACCATCAATGAAAATATTTCACTCGCACTGTTTACATTGCTAGGAATAAGCTTATTATTAGGGCAACCGGAAACATGCCGTAAAAAAATTGTTGTAAGCGCTTAAAATACGCAAAAAAAAATACAATATTATTCCTTAGTATGCGCGAAATATAAACACATTCGGTTTTTTTCAACAAAACTACTATATTGAATTTTATTCAGTAAGGTACAAAAACAGGTTAAAACAACTAATTAGGCCAAATTGATTGCCTGCTATCGCGGAATATATTCTTAAACATAGAAAAGGACCTGCCCACATCTATGCTGGTAATAGGCGCGAATTTGAAGGCAGAGATTTCAGTGATGGTATATTTTTCAAGCGGTTTAATCGAATCACCAGATTCAATTCGGCTTACAATACTTTTTAAAACGGCAATCCATTTGTTCTTGTTAAGAACCAAATTAAGCTTATCGGTTACAGGTGAAAAATTTACAGCACTAATTTTATCTTCAGCTTTCACAACAATTTCTACTTGGGCGGATAATCAATGAACTTGCTTCTAATTTCGAAATTTATTCTGGTAAAAAATTGTAGTTACTCTTGATAAATAAAATCTGGCTACGTAGTTTGTAAGTGCGCAACAAATACTGGGCTTCCTTATCTGCCTGTGAATCTAGACAATCAAGGGAGTTAATGATTTTGTTTATGATATCGAAGTTTTAGGATTAGTAACTGACGGCATCCAGCCACGTCCCCCACCGTGTTATTATTAGGCGTGGAGGAAGCGGTACATTTGGAGCTAACTCTTTAAGTATTCCTAAACAAGTCGGAGAGTTTAGAAAAATTGCCATTGCATTAGAAATAAAACGATCAACAAAAGGATGCTGATCTCGTACTTCCTCACAAACTCGATGAAGCCCCATGAGCAACACAAGTTACGTGCGTAATCTTAGGGAAATAAATTTCAATCGCCTTGGCTGCTTTTTTCATGTATGGTGCTGTATTTAGCAAAAAACGCTTACTAGACAAATGTTCGTTACAATCTAACACTCCTATTATGACATTGGCAATGTACCTGCGTAAAGAAACTATCAGTGTTCTCGTCAATTGACAACCAAATATAATGGTTTTTTACCATTTTCTTTATATCATTTATTGTTGACGAAACACACTTTAAATATTTTCCCGTAAAGTAGTTTCGCAAGGCGTTTTAAAATTGGTGTATATATCCAAAAAGCTTTAGAATGTTTGTTTCTCACTTATAGAATAAATATCAGCAGCTAAAAGTGCTTCGCACAAGTATTTATTAACACTGCCAATCGTTAAGCTTTCTTGTACGAACTGTTGCGTAGTGTCTCCAGGTTTTGGGAATCTTTTCGCCCCATTAATATGAGCAGATGCTTGCAAATGCCGTTTAATAGAAAAAAACTTAGTTTTACAATACCTTAGTGTATATAGTTGAAACTAGTAGAAATGGTATAAGTAAATCCCAGTTCTAACTTAAACTCATTTTTTTCTTGTTAACTTCTAACAGCTGATTTAACTTTCAACCTCGATAGTAGATAGTCCTGAATAACCTTGAGCAGCGTTGCGATGTTGCGCTTACACCGAAAGCGCTTCACTGGTGCTTATACACTATTTTGCAACAATATTTAAGCCAGTAACCCTAAAAATATTGGAAATGCAATCGCGAATAACGTTTTAAGCACCAATCGAAATGTAATTTGACTTCTTGCAGATTATTTCTCATATGGCTCTTTTATTTCTTTGCTTTCAAATAATTATGTACCTGTGATATTATCACAGTGTAAAGATGTATGGCTGTGATCTTATATATTTTCTAACCTTGCGCACACATTTGTTCCAGCACGCGTTGTTTTAGAAATTTTTTTATCTAACAGGTCTTCCTTTGAGTCGAGTCTTGTTGGGTTTTTTTCGTTTAATGTTTACTATGGTGATTTAATGCAAATGCATAACTTTCTCACCTCATATGAAATTAATCGTGAAGTGCCTTATTGTAATCCTTCACAAGTAGCGCAACTCACAGTGGATTGCTCAAAATTAAAACACACACAAACGTCACTAAAGCCCGTATTACGAAAAACTAAGAAATTTTCAAGGTAAATATTGAACAGATATAAACTTTGCCAATTTTAGAATGTATAGCATTTATTACACCTTATTTGCAGTAATTAAGTTGAAGTTTTAGTTTATATACAAGTATTTAATAATTTTTTTTTACTTATCTGTTACTTATACAAAGATTGAAGGTATATTGGTGCAATGCAATTCTGTTCTTCCTGCTAGTCTTCGTAATCTCAATTTAATTTGAACAATAAATTAAATTACTGTGACAGACTTTTCCTTGACTTTGCCGGGGTTGGTCTCAGTCCGTCCAGGGTTCCTGGAAGTAGAAATTCCTAACGGTCCTTCTGAAAGAATAACTCTGTTTTGTTCGATACAAAACGTTATAAAAAATAATTTATTTGATAAAATTCTACTTTTCTACTCCTAGGCTGATTTCCTTGCTCTATAAGAGGTGACGGAGGTGATAAAGCCCTCGGCCAACCTCTGCGGTCGAATGGAGTGATAAAGCCTCCAGACGAGTATATTCTAAGTACAAATGAAGTGAAAAAGCCTTCAGGTGTACTTTTGGTCGGTAGTGATAAAGCCTACCGACTCGTATGCCTGTCTCCTAATCTCTGAATTTCAATGCGAACTCGTCGCCCTTATATACTAATTTTTGCACGCAGGCAAACGGTTATTTTATAATAACAACTTTGAACTAATGGTATTAACAATATAAAACAACGGTAGATATTTCCTTCCCATGAATTTCCATGCACCATAATGCCCTTATTGAATACAATGCCTTTGTACTTGCTCATGCTGTGCTTTCCAGGCTTTGGTTTATATATTGTGTGTTTGTATATTTGCTTGTGGTCACCTGATTCTAATGTTGTGTTTTGCTTTGCCCAATGCTTCTGCCTTCTGTTGTATGGCGTGCGTTGGTGTGTTGTATGCTACTGCGTAAATATGTATAACGAAATTTCAATTAGTAGCGGCGCTTATTTTGACGACTTGCTGCTGATCTCCGTTCACTTAAGTTATTATGTATGTTGTATTTGTAACTGGGTACATTGGATTTTGAGTGTGCAAAGGTTGATCGACCGCTGCATTTTTATGTTTTGTGCGTATCTACTTTCCAAATATTTAATGCATGTTAGGGTGATCCTATATTCAAAGTTTATGTTTGCGAAAATGTAAATACTTTGCTTGCGTGCAAAAGTGCGCAGTCTAATTTGTCCTTCGATTTAATAATTATCAATTCAACGTACAACCGAATATATGTATTTAGAGTATAATTCATAAAGGTATACATATGTATATTTCATAAAAAATGTATAAGTGGTAATTCAAATATAAACTCCAAGTTATTTCAAAACGTATCTTCTTTAGAAAAATGTATGGATATGTGTATGTTGTGAGGATACAAAGTCCTCGACTTTGGGGTCCTCACATTACTTATGCCGCAAATAAGCATTTATTTTTAAAATATACAAAAAAATGCTTTTATTGCAAAATATGCTGAAAATTATCTAACAAATATGACCTAAACTTTTTTTTAATAGCATTCCTACATTATAGATTTCGTGATAGAGCATACGAAAATAAACATGCTTGAGCATATTTTTGGTTGCCCTTTATTATCATCTATGTGATTAGACCACACTATTCTATTTTCTGTGTGAAAAACATTCAAATCGCGGCGATCTTAAACCTAATTTGAATGTTTTTCACACAGAAAAAGGATAGTTATGTTTATTCTATTTCCAAATTAACACTTCAATATTGATGATTTCACAAATATTTAATGGGCATTAGGGTGGCCCTTATTTTCCAAAGTGTTCCGCTTCTCGATCTCACCCCCTAGAAATATGCGAATAGCCTAAAAACTAGAATATACAAAGTTTTAGGTCAATCGAAAAAGGGTTAGAGGTGGCGCAAAGAGCTTGAAGTCCTGAAGTCCTGACGAATTTTTACAATTTCTTAAATTGGTCAACCTACTTCATTTTTTATGGGCGAAAGATAATTTATCGTGTTACTATAAGTTCCACAGATATTTAGCTTTCAAATAAATCTAAAACAACAAAAATTGGTCAAATAATAATAAAGTTATAAAATAAATTGTGCCTTAAACACGGTGTCATTACTTCAAGAATGTGTATATAAAGAGTATACGTAAATAAGTTGTTTCAAATTTTTTATTATAATTTTTTTGAAAATACATTTTAAAACATATACATATATCTTGTGAAACTTTAGCTAACACGTACACAATATGATATTATTTCCTAGGATCTAATTAAGGATGATTAGTATGTGATTCAAATTGTTTTTTGTAATCGGTTACAAATTGTAAAAAATATTGTTTTTCTTGGTCGTGAATTGTAAGAACTCATTATATCCTCCCATAAGCTTTACTCCCCGTTCTGCTGTATCGTTAACTACTTTTATATTTACTTATAACAGTATATTTAGCTTTTTATAGGTTCCTGTATCCCCCCAGCATGGTGGATCTACCTCCAGAAATTGAGATGATATCCCAATCCGACAAAAAAATCAATTGTATTTCCTGTTACAAAATCGTGTAGT
>JARSSU010031133.1:0-41439 GCA_029619165.1 Eurosta solidaginis
GTTTTTTCGGGATCTTGAGTCTCCCCTTCAGGGTCATTCAGTCGATTTCTTGTCAGGCATTCGGGGGGGCCTTTTTTCGTGACTACTATTTCGGAATCTAGTTTGTTTAGCGGGACTCTTCGCGCGGATTGAGATTTCTGGCGTTTTCGGGAATTTGCTCCACAGGACGAATCCCAGTCAAGTCTTTTCGGGGAGCTTTTTTTCCGGACGATGCTCGGGGATGGGCATTTGCGGACCCTGCGTTCAGTAAAAATCAACATCTGGTATGGTTTTTTTCCCCGGGATTGCGTCCGGGATCGCCCTGCATGTCATTTCGGACTTTCTTCGTGATGACTACTTATACTTCTGGGATCTATTTTGGGAGCCCTTTCGCCTTCCGCCATCATTATCTGCACTTTTTCGGAGATTTGTCCAGTGAAATGCTCTCGTGTGGTCGCTCGGCAATCTATTTCGTGCGACTATTTGGGTGTCATTATAGTAGGGAGGGGCACTTCCGGATGCATACTGATATTTATGGTCTTCTCAGAAACCCAGCCTAATGATGTCAGAGATGCGAGCACGAGCATGTTGCGAGATGGCGGCGTGGTATTTACGGGGCATAATTATTCTGTACACATTAAAGATGCGGTATGTTTTATATCATTTTAATTCTAATAATATCACCAGCATTTTCGTTATATTTTTTTTTTTAACGGTCGTGCGATCACTGTAAAGACGAATCTAATTGTAACTTATTTTTAACACACTACTCAAATAACCAATATAACCTAATACCCGTAATAAAGCAACACTGCTTTTTCATTTAGAAAACTTCTTTTTGGTTTTAGCTACATTGTAGTTTCACTCCTTTGTTCTTATGAGGTAGGTAATGATTGCTTCATTCTTTTCCACACAGCCGTGCTTGACACCCCTTCATTACATATCAATTCATTTAAACTTAGAAACAAAATAGTATTTTTTATTTTTTTATTTCGCTATCGAAAAAAGTGTAATTGTCTGTACATGTACTCATTCCATGCCTAGACAGGGCGTGCCCTGCCTTGCGCAAGCTCAGTTAGTTCTTTTTTGTTACTGTAATTAAACAAATATGTCAGAATACCTACATTGACAAGTCCCTGAAAATCTTTAAGATAAACAGACCTAGTCTACAACTTTGATGAATCAGGCTTAACGTGAATGAGCACTATATATTTTATTTTCCCCTCCTTGCGGACCGAGGGGGCCGGCGGGTAAGATGGCTAGTTAGTATATTATTTAAATGGAGAAAGTTTCGGATTTAAGAGATGTGTGATGTTTGAGATTATTTGGATGTCTTGGTGTTTTGTACACCAAGCACGTTTGTTTTTATGTGACAGTGCAAATGAATGCACGGTGCAAGGTAACAGGCTGGACCGTTTTCGCATTTGGATCTGAAATTTTGGGGCAGGCAGCATCATAGGCCATAGTCTAGAAGGATTCGCGTACTTCACTATTATTAATTTTTCCAAAAGGGGCTAAAAGGGCCAAGGGGCATGGTCCTCACTCGGCAGCCGCCCTAGGAACGAATTATAATTTAATTATTATATTTTTTACTCGGCTTTCGTCTTTGATCGACTGGATCCAAACGGCAGCCGGCGAATCAATGGGACGCGGGTCCACAGAACTGGCTCACCACTCTACAACATGCACATAGCAAGCAATTTTGGATTGATGAAATTTGGGACAAAGGCAGCACATGTTGAAGCTCCTAGTGCTGTTGCGAACATGGGACAAGAGGTGAGGTGGGGTGGGTGGGTCGTCCTCACGAAATGCAGACCCCCTTTAGCAGAAGCAACTATTTTTTAATTTAATTTATTTACACATTATAACTTTACGTATGAGCTAGTATACTTCTGCCTTCACGCAATATCACAGACTCAAGCGGTGTCAAATATATCGGAAATAGCTCGAAGGGCTTACAACAGTAAGCAGTGTGATGCATGGCACCCTCCGCCCGCCCATCTTTGATCACACGCTTAATCTCCCTCTGGTGTAAAATCTATATAATTGTTGTAACTCCATATATGAAATTTGCGTACCTAAATCAATATTTTTGGTATGCCGCGATTCCTCCATCCTTGTTTTTATTATGCATACAGCTTTTATTACTTTAAAATTCCTGTATGGTTTCTAATGTAACTTTTGTATTTTAATTCGCTCGCAATGGCGCGTCTAGCTGGCCTTATTTATACTATGGGTTTTATTCAATTATAGGGGCTTCACTGCCTATTTGTACATCCTTCTGTAACGGTCGTCGTGCATCGAGTACCCTTCCGGAGATCATTTCTGGATGGTGTTCGGGGATCGGATCGGCGGGGATTACGCCGGGATAAATTTTCGGTAACTTTTTTGCGGGAATCTATTATTTCGTTCTTTCAGAGGATTCATTTTGGGAGCGGACCTTTGTTCACTCATTGCCGTCTCCGCGGATGGCAGTTCTGTAATAGTTTTCTTGTCGCGGATCTGGCGTCCCTGCTCGCGGGATCACCGCGGGTTTACTTTTTGACATTTTCGGGACCTTATTCCAGTGATCATTTGCGGAAGCTATATTTCGGGCGTAAAAATTCATTTGGTGGACCCTCTCGGCATCAAATTTCCGGATGGTTTTTTCGGGATGCCGTCCGGATCCGCGTCGGTAGCTTTCGGGATCATTTGTCGTCGCTTCGTAAAAGGAGATACGTTCTTGATGTTGCTCCGCGGACATCATTACGGACTTTTTCGGGTTATTTTGGGTGCCCTTTAGGCATCATTTCTGGATTGTTCCTCGGGGGTTTATTCGTCCGGCTATCGCTCGTCGGGGGGTCATTTCGGGACTTGTTCGCGAATAATACGCGGAATCATTCGGGCATCATTTATGGGTGGTTTTCGGGATCTCGTCCAGTACTCGTCGGGTTCATTTCAGCTCCTTTTTCTGCTCGACTAATACGGGATCATTTGCGGACCCTTCGGCATCATTCTGGGATAGTTGTCGGGATCTGCCGTCACGTCCAATTTCGGGAGCTATTATGGGATCGTTTAGACCTTTTCGCGGCATATTTCTGATTGTTTTCGGATCATTTCGGATGGCCGCAGTCCAGGGTAATTTTGGACTTTTTTCGGGATCATTTAAGGATGGCTACAGGATATCGTCCGGGAAACCGTGCATGTTTGCAGGGTAATTTCTGGACTTTTCGAGAATATTCGGGATCATTTGGGACCGTTCCTAAAGATGCATTTCTGGATGGATTTCGGGCTTGTCCGGGATGCCGTTCGGCTTCATTTGGAACTATTAGGTGATGGCATTTGAGGATACTTTCCGGCATCACTTCTGGATGGTTTTCGGATCGAGCGTGTCAGGATCCGCGTCGGAATATTGCGGTGACTTTTTGCGGGATGTTGCATTATCATGGATAGTATTGTCGGGATATCCTTTCGAGGATATGCCGCGGTGTAGAGTCTTATATGCGGAATACTTTATTATGGAAAGGTCATGTGTGAGGTACCCTCGCGGCATCATTTCTGGGATAGTTTTGCTGGGATCCCTTTTCAGGGGTTTCCCATCAGGGTCATTTCGAGTACATTTCTTTTCCGGCAACTATTTCAAGATTGGTTTTCCAGGATTCGTCCGGGATCCCTCTCAGATTATTTCTGGGCTTTTCCGAGACTATTTACGGGATGTGCATTTTGAGGACCCTTCGCCTAAGATCATTTGCTGGATGGATTTCGGGATCAGTCCGGGTATGACTGTGTTCAGGGTCATTTGGGAGGCTATTGAGGTGATTTCATTTAAGGACCTTTCCGGTGCGATCACGATATACTTCTAGATGATTTTCGGTATCGCAGTTCGGGATGCCCCGTCGGAATCTCATTGGCGGATTTGCTTTTTCGCGGAATCATTCTTGTGGGGTCTTTGACACTATTAGGATACTCATTTGTGGTACACCTTTCCTGGGCTATCATTTCTGATAGTGTGCTTCGTGGATCGCTTTCGTGCGCTCCGTCAGGGTCATTTCAGGGACTTTATTCGGGATCATTTGATGGATGGCTTTCCAAGGATTCGTCCGCGAAAGCCGATCAGGGTAGTTTCTGGATCTTTCCGAGACTTAGTTCGAGATATCAATTTTGGGTACCTTCGGCACAGTATCATTTCTTGGATGGATATTCGGGATCCATGTCCAGGCGTATGTGGCTCGTCAGGGTCATTTTGCGCGGACTATTTAGGTGATGGTCATTTAACGGTACATTGTCCGGCATCAACATTCTGATATGGTTTTGCGTATCCCGTTTCAGAGATCCCGTCCGAATCATTGCGGGTACTTTTTCGGGTCATTTGGGGTCGCGCTCAACAAGATGATTTCTGGAGGGGATTTCCGCGGATCTGTCGGTCGCGTCCGCTGCTCCTTTAAACGGGGTGTGCATTTCTGGAATGATTGTACGTATGGATTGATTGATGGTTTTAGGCGAGATGCCGTCTGGTATCCCTTAAGGGTCATGTTCGGGAGCTATTGGGTGATTATTTTTGAGGACTTTCCGCATGCCTTCTGGATGATTTTGCGGTATCCGTTCGGGATCTCGTCCTGAATGGCATTGTGGGAGTTTGTCAAAATCATTTGTGCATCCCCTTCGTCGGCATATTAGTTCATGGGTTGGATATTCGTGATTTTCCGGGACTCGCCTCGGGGTTCACTTTCGGGACGCTTTTCGGGGCTTAAATGACGGAGATGCAAGTTGGGGATCCTCTAGGGGTCGTTTCGTGACTTTTCTGTTTTGTTTTCGCGATCATATTTGGGACCCGCTGCGGGCAGTAATTCGTCTTGCGATCGTTTACCGGATGTGCAATCAGGGTCAAATTTCGAAACCACCTTTTGAATCAT
Source organism: Eurosta solidaginis (assembly GCA_029619165.1). Taxonomy (NCBI): domain Eukaryota; kingdom Metazoa; phylum Arthropoda; class Insecta; order Diptera; family Tephritidae; genus Eurosta; species Eurosta solidaginis. The sequence continues at coordinate 4,872 of JARSSU010031133.1, forward strand.
TTGGGACTCCTTCTCGAGATCATATTCTGTATCCTGCCTGGAGTGCCGTAGGAGCCATTTTCGGGATTTTTTGTTATTTTCCTGAGGGGATAGGTTTTTGGAGCGCCTTCTCGGGATCATTGCTGGGATCTGTGCGGGATTCGCCTATCTGAGGTCATTTCCTCGGACTACTTCGGTCATTTTGGATTCCTTACTCGAAATCCTTTATTTCTGTACGCGTTTCTCCGTGCGATCCGTCGTTGATTCTCCTCGGAGCCATTTCGGGAACTTTTTCTGGGGTATTGGTGCGGTGGTGACATATTGGCAGAGCTTTTCGGATCGATTTGGGGGGCTCTTCCGGCATCTCATTTCTGATGGTTTTCGGGTCTTCCGTCCGGGTCCGCTCGTGGGATGTCATTTCGGGTACTTTTGTTCTGCGACCAAATAACGACGGTGTGTCATCTTTGGGGACCCTTTTCGATACATTCTTTCATGGATAGTTTTCCTAAAGGATCGTCCGGGATCGGCGGACGGTTCAGTCGGGACTTATTTCGGGATTATTTGGGGTACCTGAGCGGCCTCAATTTCTGGATGGTTTTATCGGTAATCTCGTCCTCGATCTCCCCGGGTTATTTGGGGACAGGGGGTGGGGCTTTTTCGGATCATTTGGGGCAGGCCGGCATTCATTTGCTGGATGGTTTTCGGATCGCTCCGGTTGCGTCTTGGGACTTTTTCGCGACTAATACGTGGATCATTTGGGAACCCTTTCGGCATCATTTCTGATAAGTTTTCGGAAATTCACTTTCGGGAGCACCAGCTTGGGTACTTTCGCGACTATTAAGTGGTGATCATTTTTTGTGGACGCGCATTGTTCTCGGGCTATCATTTCTGGATTAATTTTCGGTATGCTATGCGCGTCCGACGAGGTCATTTCGGGTTCGGGATTATTTCGGGATCATTTGTGATTAGAAATCGCGGGCATCATTTCTGGATGGTTTTTGGGTAACATCAATTCGTCCGGGGCCCCGTCCCGGGGTGCTCCATTTCTGGTATCTATCTTTCTCGACTAACATACGGGAATCATTTGCGGTATCGGAGCCTTTCGGGCAACATGTCTGATAGTTTCGGATCCATTCGGGATCCGCGTCACGGTCATATTCAGGACTATTCGTTGTATCATTTGAGGAGCACGTCTGCCAGGCATCATATTCTGATAGTTTTCGGAATCCTTTCGGGATCTCGCGTCAGGGGTCTTTCGGGGCTTTTGCGGGGGATCATTTAGGGATGGCTTTGCTGATTCATCCGGAACGCCTCATGGGTTAATTTCTTGACTTTTCGGTCGAGACTAGTTCGGGATCATTTTGGACCCATTTTCCCAGATCATTTCTGATGGATTTACGGGATTTGTCCGGGATGCTCAGTTGCATTTTGGAACTATTAGGTGATCATGATCGAGGACGCTATTCCGGCATCACTTCTGGATGGTTTTTCGGTTCGCGTTCAGGGATCGCCGTCGGGAAATAATTGCCGGGAGCTTTTTCGGGATCATTTCTGGATAGTTGTCGGGATCCTTTAGGGATGCCCGGTAGGAGGTCTTGTCGGAACTATTTATGGAGGCTACATTTGAGGACCTCATTTTCGCTGATCATTTCTGGATAGTTTCGGGGATCCTTTCAGGGGTCCCGGATCAGGTGTCATTTTCGAGAATTTTTCAGGCAACATTTAGGAGATTGGTTTTTCGCAGGATTCAGTCCGGGATCGTCCGTCAGGGTAATTTCTGGAGCTTTTCGCGAGTACTATTTCGGGAGATCATTTTAGGGACCTCCCTAGAGATCATTTCTGGGATGGATTTGCGGGATGGCAGTCCGGCGATGCGTCAGGGTCATTTGGGACTATTAGGTGATCATTTAAGGAGCCTTTCGCGGCAATCACTTCTGAGATTTTCGGTACTCCCGTTCAGCGGGGATCCGGCGTCGGAATGCATTGCGGACTTTTTTTCGGAATCATTTGGGCTCCCATTCTCGCATTATATTCTGGATGGTTTGTGCGGGATTTGTCGCGGGATCGTGCGCCGGTCGGGGTTCATTTCGGGACTTTTCTCGACTAATACGGAATCATTTGGGTACGCGCGGCCCTTTCTGTGCATCATTTCTAGATAAAAACACATCTCGAAGAGAGAGGGGGCCAGTCTCATCATTGCTGTAGATCATTCCTTAAAGGAGCTCACCAGCAAAAAAAAATAACCCGTTGTTTTGCAGCAACTCTACCTGTGGCATTTTTTCACTACGCTTATACCCTGCATTTTTGTCATCTTTTTTTTTCCACACTTCCTACAATCTCACATACTAAACTGTCCGCTTCCTTGCACTTGTCTTCTATCTCCCACTACAATCAGTTTCCTATATTTTCCTCATATTCCACATATCTTGAATCATTTGCCGTCTTTTTAACACAAATCTATATCCTTATTATACTTCCAAAATCTTTCTTCCCTAATCTATTTTTTCTCAAGACCCGCTCCCCCTCCCTATCCTTTTAGATACAATCTCCTCCCCTCATTATTATGTTTTTTATTAATTTTATACTTTTTTACAAGTCCTTTATTACTGAAACTAACATTTTCATTCTTCTACAATCACTGTTCTGAATATACTTTAATAAGTATCCCAACAGTAGCTGTACAAATTAGCATCTTTCATGTTTATTGACATGTTATTACCAATTTTTCAAATCTTTTACATTTTCCCTTACATCAACCCTCTCCTCCTTGATCATTATTTCTTTTACTACCACAACAATCTCCATATTTTTTTCACAATACATGTTTTTTATAATCTTTCGTTCTCTTTTTGTATAACCTCTGTTTAACACCAACCCTTTACTTTACTTAGTTTCACTTCATCTCCCTACAAAACACACTTCACCCCATTCCATAATTTTATCTAACAAATTCAATTTTAAACTATTAACGATATCTACCATGAAAAAACCTATCGTCCAACTACTTCATTCCTTATGTATATTTTATATGGTACCATTCCTTTTCATCAGGTCAACCAAGAACCAATAACATCCACCATTTCGTATGATTAACTTTACATTCCCAAGTTGAATTCAATCCCCCTCGTACTCTCAGTATTCTCACCTAATTTAATACTTCCCTTCCTCCTCACCCAATATTTTCCTTTCCTCATAACTTTCTTGGTTACAGGGGTCCAGAGTTTTTCATCATCCGCTCAACACGTCAATTACTTTATTTCGTCTCCACCTTGATATCCTTCCTGTGGTTCAAAAATGTTTTCCTTCTCCATCCTAACCAAGTCACTCGATCTTCCACTCAGTAACCTTTTTCATTCCCCTTTCACTCAAATTAAATTCTTTTTTTTTACTGATTATACTTTCCCACCCCACTTTCATCAAATGCCCCTCCACTCAATCACCTTTCATTCCACAATTCATTAACTGTCTTTCCATATTATGTATCTATCTCCATTTTCTGTTCATCTCTTTCTTCGCATCTACAGACCATCCTACATAATCTTTTTCCCATTAGTTCAATTCAGTACCCTCCCTAATGACAAACACAGTCATTCTCACCTCGCTGAAATCTTGCATACTAACTGCCTTTCGCTCAATTCAAACCACTCTATACATAATTTCTTTCCTCTCCATTTTTCCCCTATTTAATTTCAATTTCTTGTTCCAGCTTTGTTTGTACGTTAATTCCAATATTTGAGCATTCAACTAAACGTCCATACGTATGTTTATACGTCAATACGTAAGTTTCTGCTTTTACTAATGCTGACTTTATTTAATCATATGTGAAAATTATGTATTTATTTTACTAGCGGCTAAAATTTAGAGCCGCAAGTAACTATATGTTTATTCGCCATACTAGATTCTTTTGTTATTTAAATGTAGATATATCGATACATCGATTTATATAGACGGCGTTCATGAGAACTTCTGACACTTAAACTCGAAAATATTTAGCGAATTCCACTACTGCACAGTGGTCGGTTCCATAGGCCAAAAATAAAAAAAATCAAAGTGAAAAGTTTGTCACCAAATGTGTCGTTAGTATCTCTTATTAGCAACAGCCTTTTAAAAGGTATATTTGTTTTTGTTGTATACGAACTGTACTCTTTAAGAATAGCTTCAAAACTGAGGTTATGGTATTAGTTCGTTTTTGCAGTGTGAGCAAGTTAAAAATAAAGTTCAAGTTTAAGTTAATTAAAAATACATAAAATAGCATTGTATTGAAATAAATAAAAATGAATATTGGAGTCAAAGGTATTTACTTCATTTTGAAATAATTTTTGTGTCTTTAGCTTGTTATGTTTTTTTTTATACCTTTCATGAACACGAAATAGTATATTAACTTTGGTCCGATGTTTGTAACGTTGAGAAATATAGAAGATAGACTCACCATTAAGTGTACCGAATTGATCAGGGGCGACGAACTGAGTTGATATAGCCATGTCCGTCTGTCCGTCCGTCTGTCTGTCTGTTTGAACGCAAACAAGTCCCTTAAATTTTGAGATATCTCAATAAAATTTGGCACAAGGATGTAGTTTTGTATTATATTAGACATTTTTCGGATCCGGAAGGATCGGACCACTATAACATATATCTCCCATACAACCGATCGTTCAGATAAGACGATTTTGGTCATTCCTGCCGCAATTTAGAAAGTATAAAAGTGAAACTCGGTGATATATATTCTAATATATCATAGAAGATATCCTGAAAAAATCACTTTGATCGGAGCTATATATAGTATATATCCCATACAACCGATCGATCAGATAGAAAGATTTTTGGCAATTTCTCCCTTAATTTCCAATATAAAAAGTTAAACTTGGTGATATTTATTCTAATATATCATAGAAGATTTCCTGAAAAACTCACTTTGATCGGAGCTATATGTATATAGTATATACCTATCCCATACAACCGATCGTTCAGATAGAAAGATTTTTGGCCATTTCTCCCTTAGTTTCCAATATAAAAACGTGAAACTTGGTGATATATATTCTAATATATCATAGAAGATTTCCTGTAAAAATCATGTCGATCGGAGCTATATATAATATATATCCCATACAACCGATCGTTCAGATAAGGGGGTTTTGCCATTTTTATACTCGGTTGAGCAGAGTTCACAGAGTATATTAACTTTAATTGATAACGGTTGGTTGTACAGGTATAAGGAATCAAGATAGATATATACTTCATATATCAAAATCATCATATCGAAAAAAAATTTGATTGAGCTATGTCCGTCCGTTCCATTCTGTCCGTTAACACGATAACTTGAGTAAATTTTGAGGTATCTTGATGAAATTTGGTATGTAGGTTCCTGGGCACTCATCTCAGTTCGCTATTTAAAATGAACGAAATCGGACTATAACCACGCCCACTTTTCGATATCGAAAATTTCGAAAAACCGAAAAATTGCGATAATTCATTACCAAATACAGATGAAACTTGGTAGGTGGGTTCACCTTATGACGCAGAATAGAAAACTAGTAAAATTTTGGACAATGGGCGTGGCACCCCCACTTTTAAAATAAGGCAATTTAAAAGTTTTCCAAGCTGTTTTGGCAGTCGTTGAAGATATCATGATGAAATTTGGCAGGAACGTTACTACTATTACTATATTTGTGCTCCATAAAAATTAGCAAAATCGGAGAACGATCACGCCCACTTTTAAAAGAAAAATTTTTTTAAGTCAAATTTTAACAAAAAATTTAATATCTTTTCAGTATATAAGTAAATTATGTCAACATTCAACACCAGTAAAATGATATGGTGCAACAAAATACAAAAATAAAAGAAAATTTCAAAATGGGCGTCGCTCCGCCTTTTTTTCAATTAATTTGTTTAGGATACTTTAATGCCATAAGTCGAAAAAAATTTACCAATCCTTGTGAAATTTGGTAGGAGCTTAGATTCTAGGGTGGTAACTGTTTTCTGTGAAAAAGGGCGAAATCGGTTGAAGCCACGCCCAGTTTTTATACACAGTCGACCAGTCTGTACTTTCGCTCGGCCGTTAACACGATAACTTGAGCAAAAGTCGATATATCTTTACTAAACTCAGTTCACGTACTTATCTAACTCAATTTGTATTGGTGTAAAAAATGGCAGTAACCCGACTATGACCACGCCCACTTTTTTCAATATCAAAAGTTACGAAAAATAAAGAAATGCCATAATCTCTATACCAAATACGAAAAAAAGGGATGAATTATGGGAAAAATGGGTGTGACACCTACCATATTAAGTAGAAGAAAATGAAAAAGTTCTGCAGGGCGAAATCAAAAGCCCTTGGAATCTTTAATTTGATACCCATATCGTACAAACACATTATAGAGTCACCCCTGGTCCACCTTTATGGCGCTATCTCGAAAAGGCGTCCACCTATAGAACTAAGCCCACGCCCTTTTAAAATACTCATTAACACCTTTCATTTGATACCCATATCGTACAAACAAATTCTAGAGTCAGCTCTGGGCCACCTTTATGGCGATATCCCTAAATTACGTCTACCTATAGAACTATGGCCCACTCCCTCTTAAAATACTCTCTAATACCTTCCATTTGATACACATGTCATACAAACACATTCCAGGGTTACCCTAGGTTCATTTTCCTACATGGTGATTTTCCTTTATTTTGTCTCCATAGCTCTCAGCTGAGTATGTAATGTTCGGTTATACCCGAACTTAGCCTTCCTTACTTGTTTATTTTATATTTATCTTAAAAATCGTTTAGGTATGTACATCTGTTCACTATATATTTCTTATCTTATACATCCGATTATTTGGAGATTATGAACGGGATAAGATTATTATTCAGCCCCATTCATGAAAGGTATGAAGTCTTCGGCACATCCGAAGACAGTCCCGTCCTTACTTGTGTGTGTTATTTAAAATTTCACCAGTGCCTTTATTAGTGTTCATTTACACAAATATTTCAATTTCAGCTAAAGTTTTAGTTGGGTTCCTCACCGATCCTCACGTTGGGACTATTATCTTATTATTAATCAAAGTTTTTAGGACTCTAAAGTGTTAATATCAGCTGCCACTTTCTGCCACTAACCATATTTTGCGACAGTTTTCTGATAGCGTCAACCTGATAAATTATTATCGTATGTCATATGCACTCCCATGTAACATACGACATTATTTTATACAGTCGACGATATGCAAATGTAAACGTTTGTGTGTGTTTGTTGTTTTCTTATTGTTATGTATGCAAGATCTTTTAATAACATTAATTTCTTTATTTAATCCTATTAAACATTATGTTTGCGATAGACACATCTTACAATTTTTGCCCCCACATCTACTTACTTTTTTTATGCATGCGGTGAAAGTGGGAGGTTGTGGGTCAGTATGAAGGTATCACCCGCACCAATTTTATTGAAAAAAGAATTATCACATATTTGTAAAGCCGTGACCAAATTTTCACGTTGATATCTCTACCGGAAGTATTTTTGGCCACCAACTCCATATAAGACCGACCACTGTGTACTGGTGTGACTTATAAAGCAACGGCCGAAATTGATTATCATAATGACAACAACAATAAATACAACATACAATATAGCCATCTAATATTACATACAGCTTGACGGTTACCATACAAATTTTCGACCGCCCACTATCCTAGATTCAAAGCATTTCATAACAACTACGAATCAAATCGCATTTGAAACAATCAAAGTAACTGAAACATTTATACATAAATAAGTATTTGCATACGTGCCTGGTGCAGTTAGATTTTTTGTGAGCTATCAATACAGATTTAAAAATGGCAAGAGCAATAACAGAATTCGTTACAAATTAAGCTCTCACATGTCAACGGCAATTTTGATGTGCCTTATTAAAGGGTGTTGCAAAATGTTGTGATATTTTATACGCCTTTACAGAATTTTTTTACTTAACTGAACTTAGTTTTGAGCGAGGTGGCACTTCAAAACTTTTGTAATTCACGAAATGTCCCCAAATTTCACCCTTTATATCAATCACAGACATTAGAATACAACCATTCAAAAAATTGTGTGGAACTTTTGAACGCGTCAATAAGTTTGATCGACAAATACATATGGCGAATGTTATGGAATTCCAATCAATAAATTTTACAAGTGGTTTAGCAGCACGTTTTTGGTCATGCAATCATCTATTCACAGTAGCAGATTGAATAACCAATAATCAAAGCTTTATTTATGTACATATATACATGCATGTGTCAATACATTAGCGTGTAAAAATATAGATGTCAATATGTGACACGGTCTATGAAAAGGTGGCTTATGACTCAAAAAAGAAATTGCGAGAAACAGCTGTTAAAGATAAACAATGCATTTCTTCAGGACGTTTGTGCTCTTCTTTTTTTTGAGTCATAAGCCACCTTTTCATAGACCGGGTCACATATATTGTTTCTTCTTGCATTGTCGAAACCGTGAAAATTACCGCAATTATTATCATAACCATAAACGTAATTGAAGTCGGGGTCTTAATTAAACCGTAAAACCGTTATAAAAGCTAATCGCAAGCTCAACCGTAATCGTAACCGTTATCGTAATTGTAAAAGTTTACCGCAAACGTAATTGTAAACGTAGCCTTAATTGTAACCGTAAATCCTCAACGTAGGCATAAACGGTACCGTAAACGTCAGCCGTAAGTGTCACTGTAAGTATAAACGTAACCATAACCATAACCGTACCCGTAATCATAACCGTAACCTTCACGCAAAGAACGCCAAAAGCAAATCGTAGCTGTAAAAGTTGCTAAAAGAGTAACTGCCGCCTTACCGGTAACAACCAACCGTCACCATAATCCTCACCGTAACCCTAACTGCAACCATAACTATAAGCACAACTGTAACCATAGTATTGAACGCATCCGTAACTCCAACCGTAATCATTATTGAAACTCCAATCGTTATCATAACCGGATCGATTACCATAATACAACTACCGCAACCATTACTAAAAAATTAACTGAAACTTACTGAAACCGCGTCGGTAACCCGAACTGACATAGTAACTGGGGCCGTATCGGCGAGTTAACGTCATCCTAATTGGAAACATATTAATTAACATAATTGTAACCGGTAAAGTACCAGTTCGCACTAATTGCAGGTGATGAAAAACTGCCCCTAGACTTCGTCCTCGTCCAACGATTTATTGCCTTTTTCGTCTCCTCTTCATCATCATCTCTCACTCTCATTACCAATATAATCCCAGAAATCATCACCTTCTGCCTACTTCTTCTCTTGCAGTGCCTTTAATCTCCCCTTCTCATTCAAATTTATCTCTTTCAACTGCTCTTCAAGTTCCCTTCAATTCTACTTCTGCACTTCTCTACACCTTCCATCTCTTCTTCGCTCTTACCTCTCCTACCCTCAGGTGAACTCAGAGGCATTCATGCCCCATCTATTTTATTTACTCTTTCAATGTTCTGATTTCTTTTGTTTGTTGGTTTGGTTTACATACACTACTTGAGTCCTTTTCTCGATATTGGATCTGGTTAAATTTTCTTCCTTCATGGTCCTCGTTTTCTCTATGCTACTTTGAGTGATAACTGTTGACCAATTATTACGACTCACGAAGGTGAAAGGCCATAAAATGATTGCGTACGTGGACGATATCTATGTTGTCAGAGAAAAATCTGCTTAAACTGTCTGTAATATAGTGGTACGTGACACGAGCTTAACAAATTTGCTGCGTAAGCTTAGGCTTCAACGACAGATTGATGTATCTGGGGGATATTTTAAATAGAAAACTAAAACAATTACAATGGGACTCGGGCTTAGAGCTGGCAGCGCTCATGTCTCCTTCCGTCGGAAGCACCAACCACCATTTGATTTGGTGTCTGAAGACAATACTCGCAGTAGCTGTTTCCATTGTCCTGAAAAATGTAGAAAGTTACCATGCGACAACGAGCACAAATTCCGTAGTTTTTATATCAATACCTACACGCAGCATATTGCACGTCTGTCAACATTTTCTCTACACATTACAAGACAAAGAGCAGATGAAGAGACAATAAATTTTTGAGGTTCTTAACCTATTCACCGATGGCTCTTAGCTTGATGGAAAGTGGGGAGGAACTATGTATATTTTCAAAAGACGTGGACTAGAGAAAATAAAAGTTATTAGTGCGATTTACCACCGCTAGATTTAGGCCGAAATTCTCTTACAAATCGCTTCGTGCTCCTTTCTAATTTTCCAAAACTTTTTCTTAAACCCAATGTGGCTTAGCCCGTGACTTGAACCTTGGCTTTCTGCTTAGTAGGCGGAGAATGCTACCACCAAACCCCTGCGACTGCCTTTGCGAATATAAGCCAGAATGATCTCTGCCAGGACGTATTCAACTCTTCCGGGAATATATTCAGAATCGTTGGCTGTCTTGTTCATAACTTTAAAGATACTAAGCAGAGATTCGCTAAATGAATGATAGCCAGTATCGCCGTTCGCAAGTGTGATATTACAATGGAATGAAAAAGAGTCCAAGTCTGCTGTCCGTTAACTGTCTAGTTGCCGACCGATCTAACCTAACTCGTTATTGGATTCTGCCATACAGTGTGCTCGCTGTGGTTGGGCACTTTTACAGCGAATAATTTAAATCGCTCCCCTAGTATTACCGAGCAAAGATACATGATGTTGAGAGGTATAAGGCGAACTTCGTTTTTTTGCGATACGCTCTAATACATTAATTTTTAAACACAATGCGTATACGCGTTCACCGTACTATGCAAGAGAGATAAACTTTCAAAAGTATACACCCACAATTTGAAATGAAAAACAAACGAGGATGGCAAGAAGCACTTTACAAGTAAATTAATATGAACGAATTTTAAGTTGGCTATAAAGGGAAGGGAAATTAATTGAGTGGGTGTTATTCAGTAGCTGATATATGTAGCACACATACATATGTATGTATATTTATTAATACAAACACAAGTCAATGAGTCTGTTAATCTGCAAGTGAAATTTTAAGTGATTTATGATGAAATAAGAAATTCTTATGAAAATTGTTAAGTCAAACACATATGTACTTGTTGGGCTATTGAATTTCAAGAAATGTGAAATAAGACAAAGATAAGACAAAGTCTAAGTTGGGAAGAAACTGAACACTATATACCCAGCGTGTGCTCTCATTTGTATATTAAGGATAAATTCAAAGAGATATGTCATGAACATTAAATGATATTGTGGCGAATATTAGCATCACTTGCAACAACAAAAATATTAAAGTAAGCCAGACTTGTGTACGGGAACGCATCAATCATCATTTACACACATGTATAGAAGGCAACGAAGAGATATCTCACACACACAATTGTAGTCATCAGCCGAAGTACCCTGCAAAAATCATGCGATCATTCCCTAAAGATATTGATCTCCGATTGATATCTTTTGTCGACGTTTCGGCATAATTGATAAAATAAAGGGAACTTTAATGTAAATCTTTGTAGCCCCTTTTAAGAAATGTTAAAAAACAGCAACGAAATGCGTAAAGATTCGACTCCTCCAGTTCCTCCACATTGGCAACCTCTTTGGGTGGTTGTCCAGTTTTGTTTCTACCTGTTTCTGAAATTTAGTCCAGTTCGTTGACCTAGGGTTTCTAAAGGTTCCTCCCTTCTCTACCCTCTTTAGGAAGATGCTGAAGCTGATATACGCATGGTCGGAGAAGGATATGGTCTATCAAGAACCATCCAATCATACCTTGATATATCACGCTCGGAGCTCAGTGTAATATCCAAAACATTGCTGGATGTTGGACCAATGTATGTAGGGACATTTCCCCTGTTGGCTATCTGCAAATTGGTTTGCAGGATGTAATAAAATAGAGATTCGCCTCCCTCGTTCGTATCTGCTCCTCCCCACGCATTGTGGTGGCATCCGCGCCTATGACCAACCTCCCTTTTGCGCCCTTCGTCCTGTACTAGCCTCTTGCACTCCATCGGTGGAACCTCCGCAGCATGGGCCATGTAACAGGATGCCAGGATAAATGCCTGCTTATTCTTTTGCTCAACGGCCACCGCTACGAGATCCTCAGTGGTGTAATTGGCAGCATACATGAATGCAGCTGTTTCCTTACCATTATTACAGCTCGCACCCGTCCTTCCGTTTGCGCGTAGTAAACGTCAAACTCGCGCGCGCTAAGTTCCAGAAACCTTTCCTCCCGATGAGAGCCACGGCTCCGGGATCAGCGCCACGTCAAACGAACCCTTCTCAATGGTTAGGAGGAGTTCGCTCGACGCCACTTTACTGTGTTGGAGGTTTATCTGTAGGACTCAGCAGCACCATTGGGCTGTTTGTCCCCCTCCAGCACCTTCGTCGTGACGTCGTCGTCCTCCCCTTGCCCTTTTGGTTTAGAGTATTCGAGGCCCCCTTTCAGCCTCTCGTAACTGTTGTGCCGGGTGTTCCTCTGTGCGAGTCACAGCACCATTTGGCGGTTGTCCTCTTCTAACACCTTCGTGGTGACGTCGGCTACCTCCACCTGTCTTTTTTGTCCTTAGGCTTTTGAGGTCCTTTTCGACTTCGCCCACCTCTAGCGTGTTAGGATTTTTATCCTCGGGACTTCTTTTCCTGAGTCGCATTTAAATTTTGCCTGTGCCAAAGGACATTTTACCAAGCTGCGTGTACAATATATCCTCCGCCTGCTTGTTTATTTGGAAGATGTAGAACTGACCGAACTGACCTTCCTCCGCTGGCCGAGATACAGTAAGTACCTTCCAATACTGTGTCGGGTATGTTCGGATTCTGGTTCTGCAGAAGTCGCAGTGTATCCTCCGACTTCATCACGCATGGTATCCATACCTTAACTTTTGGTACCGTGGGGATTTGCGCTTTACCACCCACCTCAAACCGCGCGTTCGTGCCTTACCTTTGGAGGTTTGGAACCACTTCCTCCAGCCACCGCAAGCTCGCGATGTTGTCGCACACTATCATCTTCACACAATTATACCATCCCCTCGAATCAAAGGTTGGAAGGGGCTTACTGGTTGTTCCCGCATCATCTTAAGCATTAAGCTAATAAGCTCCCTTTCTACAGATCTCCACCTTTCAGTAGTCATCTGTCCGAAAGGACTGCTACGATCGACCAGCGCCACAGTCAGTGACTGCTTTGCCACATCACTCATCTTCTCGGGAAAAGCCGGAGTCTTAGTGTTATCTCCCTTTGGCACCTCCTAGAAAGCCGGATTCTTGGCGTCAACTCTCTTTAGCACCTCCGACAAAGCCGGAGTCTTAGCGTTATCTCTCTTTGGCTTATCTCCTACTTCCGTAGGTGGAACTTCCTTCTGACTCGCAGCTTTCGAGGTACTTGCTACCTCGTTATTGGGGCCCATCTGTCTTACAGCGTTGGGCCTACTTGTCTTGTCTATGCGACTGCCCTGCCTCGCGGCTCTGTGACTGGGTCCTTTCTGCCTCTTGAAAGCAGGCTTGTAGCCATCCGCCGAACGTTGCCTCTTCATTATGCCATTCGACGCTTCTTCCTAAATACGGCACCTGGGAACCCAGCCGTATGAAGTGAAAACACACAAGCAGGTCCTTGGGTGAACTCCATAACAGGCGTCGGACCTTTATGCCGGGAATTGCTCGGTGAATCCAGTACTTAAGAAAATTATCCAAAACTCGCGAAAGAGAAACGCATACTCCCCAGGGAAACGCGTGTCACTCTTGCTCAACTTCGTTCTGGATACTGTAACAGGTTAAACTCTTACCTATCCAGAATCACCCCGACATACAAAATGTATGCCCCGCTTGCAATGTGTCCCCCACATAACACCAACCATCTCTTTAATTGTAATGTGGACCCAACGCCTCTAACACCCCTTTCCTTATGGTCCACCCCTGTTGAAACGGCGAGTTTCCTTGGACTCCCGTTAGAGGATATTGATGACAATTTGTGATCGGTCGCGGCTATTAGGTGGGGCGAGCATTGCTACAACAACAACAAAAACGCTTCTTCCTCCCCGTACCGGCTGCAGAACCGAGAGTTTCTTGCATCAAACCTTTTGAACTGCCTTCGACCTACTTCTACCACCTCATGGGCCCAAGCGCTCGATCTCCACATATGTTGAGTCGACCACTGCTCCCAAGCGTTGTACAATTCTTAGTGCTGCACGGTACTGCGTGAGAGCTCTTTTACTTCCTCTGCTCCGTACCCTTCTCCACTCTTCTACTCCGTTTTCATTTGTGTACTTCTCCAACACGGAGTTCATTGAATCAGCACTACTCTCGCTCCCCGAGTCCGACGCATCGCTTAGTGCGTATTTGTCGTTCTTGGCTTGCGACTCAGTCCTCCTCTTATCATCGTCCTTATTACAATTATGTAATGAGTCGTTCATCTTGGTCGTACGACCACCTGACTCGACAAGGCGGGCTCAGCGGTCCAGTATTATATACGGGGAAAGAACCGTCCGCCACAGCGCTCCTTACTGTGGTAAAGCCATCAATACTTCCCGAGGTGGCTCGGTATATGGAAGGCTCCAGTTCGAATGCAGCCGAATTTATCCCCTGGCTGGAAATCGTTCAATAGGCACGGTCCGCATAACATCCTGGATTAGGGGGTTGGTAGTTCTTGGTAACCGACATCTTGCCACCCTCTTATGTGGCGAAACGGCGTAGATGTCAGTCCTAAACACCTTCGCCTCATAGTCGGGCGCTATGGAGTTCGGCTAAGCCCTCACACCAACGACAAGGTGCCTAACCTAGTCAGGGTATTTTAAGTTTCTAAAATTTGTATATTCAATCCAGGATCATCTGGTGGTAGGCGGAGCACATCACATGGTGGCCTAAAATTTTTTAGATTTTCGTCTTAATGTGAGCAGTGCCACGCCCGTTTTCCAAACTTTTTTCAAACTTTAATTTTCGGCACTTTATCTATGTTGAAATAAAAAATAAATTTAAGGCGCGATAACCTCCGAAGAGATCTAAGGCCGACCTTCTCTTCCAATTTGCGTCGTGCTCCTCTTGATTTTCTTTACAAATTGGCCGGACGGTACCTACATGTTTTATGCCGACTCCGAACGGCATCTCAGTTTTCACTGAGAGCTTTTCATGGCAGAAATACACTCTGAGCGCTTGCCAAACACTGCCGAGAGGCGACCCCGCTTAGAAAATTTTCTTCTAATTGAAAAACCTCATTTCTACAATTTTGATGTTGCATACGGTGTGGCAGGCGGAGCACGCTACCATCACACCACGGCGGCCGCCAATGAGTTATCACATTTTGTGCATTATTCGTAATTGGGATATAGATTTTTTTAAGTGGGCGTGGTTGCCAATGATTTTGTTATTTTTCATAAAGTATATGGGCCAAAACCCACCAACTTTTACAAGGACATTAAGTTTGACCTTTTGACTATCCGATCTGATTAAAAATCAAGAAAGTTGATAGTAAGTTTTTACAGAACTTCGAACGTAAAAACAACGTCGATTTTTACACTTTTTCAAGCGATACCCTTGATTTTTGTTTTTGAATTTTTCCCATAAAAATTTTGAGGCATTGCTGAAACGCTATGGAATTTAAACTGAATGTTGTTTTTGAGACGGAGATTCTAAGAGTATGAGCAAAATTAATGTGCCCCTCCAATACTCAAAACTATCATCAATCAAAGTAGCTATACTTTTTTTTGTCATTTTAAATATTCACGAGTTTTTTGCTTATAGTTTTTGGAGGCAACTGAGTATTGAAATTTGTATTATGCACGATAATAGCCTATCAGTGGACTAAAAATACCTGGGCTTCAAATTCGATGTGCCCCTTTCAGTTTTGAAGGTAGAGGCAGAAAAGTGGAAGCACTTTGTTGCGTAAATTTTTTTCAGGAGCATGTTTTTTTTGTGGGCACAGCTACAATTTTACTTTTATCACTTCATACCCATTTGTTAATTTTGTCTCTACACCACAGTAGTATACCATCATTAGCCTCATCTTGGAATATTCACGCCAAGAAAGTTAGTGATGTTTGTACATTGGGCAAATATACACAAAATTTTCGCCAAAAATTGGCAATCGTCAAAAAGTGTAAAATAACCAGGTTTTATTTAAAAGCAAATGAAAAGAAACACAAATTGGTACCAAAATTTAAAAAAAAATTAATATAATAAAAATTACTACACTTTTTGACGATTGCCAATTTTTGGCGAAAGTTTCGTATATTTGCCCAATGTACAAACATCACTAACTTTCCTTGCGTGAATATTCCAAGATGAGGCTATTGATGGTATACTACACTGTGGTGTAGAGACAAAATTAACAAACGGGTATGAAATATTTGACGGTTACCCGGTTTCATATTTTTGCCGATATCTCTAAAATCAGGTTTCGGGTATCACAAAATTATACCCAAATATACCCCACATAGATATGTATATCCTGATAAAATTTCAACACAATCGGTTAAGAAGTGTTTAAATAAGTAAACAAATTTAAGGTTTTCCGGGTTCATATTTTTATCAATATCTCCAAAACCGGATCTCGGGTATTAAAACATTTATACCTAAACATACTGTCGTTCACATATCTGTACGTTTTTTAAAGTTTCAAAAGAATTGGGAGAAAGGTGTTAAAATAAATGTGTTGCAAACTTTGCAGTAAAAATATTTGGCAGTTATTCGGTTTTATATTTTACCGATATCTACGAAACGGGTCTCGTGTATCAAAAAAATTTACATAGCTAACAGCTGCATATATTTCCATTGCGACCTCAATTTATATATATTTTGCTCGATAGTTTTGACTATATCTTTTTGAGGCATTATGTAAGACGAGTAACGGCGATGCACCAATTGGAGCTCCAATTTACCACTCAATGTTCCTCACAAAAAGATATTGCGTGATACCATGTTTCAAAAAAAATTTTTCTCCAAAAACCAAAGTATCGCGGATTTCCCCATATGTAATATGGCAAGGGCAACTCCGAGTACCAGATTCAAAAATATATTTTCAAGGGCTTTCGACTAACGGCTAAAAACTTGAGACTTTCTTCTCTAAAGTGCGCGGTGCCACTTCCATTTTCCAAAATTTTACTATATTTATATGTCTCGTTATAAGGTCAACATATAAAGTTAGATCACCTTATCAGTCTTTTGCATTGAACTATTGCATTTTTTCCATTTTTCGCAATGTTCGATATCAAAAAAATGGACGTGGTTACCGTTTGATTTCGCCCATTTTATATAGGACTCTATTCTGAGTTTAGTTAAGGCGGTGTATCAATTTGGTAAGGGTATCTGAATTTTTACTAAAGTTATCGTTTTGACGGACGGATGGACGTACGGGCAGACATGGTGTAATCAAATTTATTTTTTGATTCTGTTAATTTTGGCATAATCTATATCTATCTCGTTTATTTTAGGGCCATTACGTACTACCGCTTTCAATTAAAGTTATAATACCATTGTGTAAGCACACTGGGTATAATAACCAAACACAATACAGAGTTGGTAATTAGGTATGTATTTGAAGTAAGTATTTCTGCTTATTTACGTCTGACCTAAAATGTCACAATTTACTAACGACCTTAAGTTCAGTTAACCTTTTTAGATAAAATTCAACCCTCTTCAAATATCACCACTGAGCCTTTTGGTATCAATTCAATGTTAAATGTTTAATTAATTGTACATATCAAAGCTTTTAAATCGAATGGAAAAAGTTATTTTGGCATACACAGTTAGTCCCATTTCAAATATTTTTATCGTTAATATGGGATTTCAGTTGAAATGTTAATTAATCATGCCATCTAGGTAATCATGGGAATGGCACAACAACAAAACCAATTAGGAAAGTCTTAGTTAAGCTAAACTGAACATTCTCATTTCTTCATCTTCTATCTTACATTTGCATTTAATTTCAGTCTGTGTCATAGAGAAAGAAAGCAAGTGTATCGAATTTTTTCCACGATAAGTCAATTCTGCTTCGACTTATAATCTTCAAAATATGGGGCTTATATCCTTCAAAATGCCGCTGAAGTTTTAAGAATAATATCTCAATTCTTAAAAGAAGCCTTCTAAGAGGTAGAATTAAATTTTAAAATAGCTCACCTCTAAACTTTATGATGTTTAAAGAAGTTTTCGTGAACTTGGCACTTCTGGTACAAATATCTCCAGCATCAATTTAAAATGCCGACGGAAAGAGATCACCGTACTAAAGGCCTTTAGAAAATCATAGGCTCATTTCTGGGTCTAAATTTTGTTGGCCTGTGTATTAGCATTATAGCTTTATAAGTTAGAGAGATATCACACGTCCCCAAAAAGGTCAATACACTGAAAGAAAAAGACTGGTAAAATCAACCGAATTTCTGTTAATTTTATCCATCGCAACAAGATGTTGAATCAACTGCGCACAAATCGTTGATTCGTAATTTACCGTTTTAGTAGTCAATGAACAAGAAAGTTGTTGCGACAGCTTTGTACGAAAGCACCTATGTTGCCATATAAATAAATAAATGTAAGGCGCGATAACCTCCGAAGAGATCTAAGGTCGAGCTTCTCTTCCAATTTGCGTCGTGCTCCTCTTGATTTTCCCCCTACAAATTGGCCGGACGGGACGCACATGTTTTATGCCGACTCCGAGACGGCATTTTCATGGCAGAAATACACTCGGAGCGCTTGCCAAACACTGCCGAGGTGCGAGCCCGCTTAGAAAAATTTGCTTCTAATTGAAAAACCTTATTTCTAAAATTTTGATGTTGCTTTGCCCGGGGTGCGAACCCAGGGCATACGGTGTGGCAGGCGGAGCACGCTACCATCACACCACGGTGGCCCTTACTAACCGAACGTCAATTGGGCTTACATCAAATATGCTGGCACACATTAAACATTATACACTTTATTATTTTGTTTTAATAAACGCACTTTCACCAAATTTTATATTTTACAATTTATTTAATTTATAGTTTTGAACTTCGCTTTGCAAATAGAAATGAAAATAGTAGTCACAAAACTGATTCTCAATTCTTTCAGTTGCAGCTCAGCTCATTCTCAATTTCTACGTCTCGCATGTAGTTGCCACACTTGATTGTTTCGAACAAAACTTGTAGCTTGTAGTATAAATGTTTTACATAACATTGTAAATAGAGAACTTGTAAGTTATAGAAAAGTAAAGAATCAAATCGCTAGAAGGTAATTCACCACTGGAGTAACTTTGACATGTAAATCCGCAAGTTTAATTTTCGTAACACTTTAAGTTGAAACGATTCCAAAACAACTCAAACTTTTATGTTGTCGGAAACATCAACATTAAAAAGGTTGTTTTTTATTATCTTATTAAATTCGTTCGCGTGAGTGAAAATTCCATATATGTAATACTCCTATATTGTTACAAAAGGCTAGGTACATTCCCAAACATCAGAGTGCCGATATATTGCTGTTTAAACGTTTTTGTTTTTGTATTCAATAGTCGAATGTACCTAAATTTAAATTTTTTCTTGTCACACTTATGCTGCTACAATCACAAAAATTTTATAGGCTGTCTTGTTTTGATTTCGAATTCAAAACACATTGCGAGCATTTTCTATTAGCAATATGAGTATGATATATGGAAAATTCTAAAACTTGAACAAATGGTACTAACTTTGGAAAAGTCCTGCTCGTACAAACAAACTTTTGCATTTCGCTTGGAGGAGAAGTTGCAAAATTGTACCCGATAAATAGGTGTCCCGGTATCTGATAATTTTTTGCACAGGAATTCAAATAAGGATTTTTCGTTTTGTATTGATAACTGAAAAATTAGTTTTTTGTTGCTTCCCATTTTGTGTGTTTTTTTTCGATTTGGTGGTTTTCTTATTTTGGTATTTTTTTTAAACAGTGGCACCATCGTCATACGTACAAGTAGAGAGGGCAGTGAGCGTAAAATTCTCTTTGAAATTTGCTCATGTATTGACTGTTGATCGTTGTTGCAAATTACCAGTGAGATCAGTTCTGTTAACGGAAAAGTCAGTTAGATTGACAGGAATCCGTCAATTTACAGAAATTTGGAAAAACTGAAATTTTGGTTGAGCTCAAGGCCGGGGTTTCTGAATAAAACACTTGGATGTGTATTTATTTTGTCTATATTTTTCAATATTTCGACTTCAGTCTGAAGTCATCCTCAGGAATCGTAAGCTACGCTTTGAGACTAGCTCTACCATAGTTATATGTAACAAGCATTCCATTGGTATCGACCGAAAAAGAAAGGCTACATATTTTGACACCCCTAATGACAGCATAATTTCAATTCAGACACAGCCGATTGTGCATATGCATACCACAACCGGTTACTTAGGCACAAAAACAAGGCTGATCGAATTATTTACGATATATATATGTATGTACGTTCGTCGTTGGGACAACAACACTATGACATGTGTTGGGATGATCTCTGTTTGCTGCCTTATGTATGGTTGTTTTTTATGAATTTGTTTACGATTACTGTTTCTTTGTTTGTTTACTTTTTCGTCGATAGCCAATTGCTATACTTGTTACATTAACTATTTTAGAGCATAGAGTCTTCAAGCGTAGCTTAAGATTCCTGAGGATGACTTCAGGCTGATGTCGAAATATGAAACAATATGGACAAAATAAAATACACATCCAGTGGTTTTATTTAAGAAACCCGGCCTTGAGCTCACCAAAAATTCAGTTTTTCTAAACACTAACGGCCACTACCGAGGACAAATACAGAAATTTGTAACTTAAGAGCCGACAATTGCTCGTCTGTTTAAATTATACCGTAATGCGATCAATTCACGAATCTCCGTTAGAGTCAAGAACAACAGAATCCGATTTGTTGATTTACTAGCACCATTTCTTTCAGTGTATAAATTCGTTTAATATTTTTCCGCCAATTTCCATACAAAACTGGAGATTCATGCAACCCATTTTTAAGAAATTTCGAGTTTGAAGGAATTCGAATAACCTTGTGACTTGAAACCTTCAACATAGCGGCGGGCTTAAAGTTTTTTATATTTAGGATAAAAAGTGTCTAGATGAGACAGGGATCGAGATATTAGAAAGTCCGTTTAGAAAATGTGGAATCTTGCGACCGCTATTTGGGTAGCATCCCGTAGAACTAGATTCTTGAAACTAAGACCCCATGACAATGCAACTTAGATTCATGTTCGCTAGGTGGTCCAGGAATCGCGAAAATTCAAAATACATTTCCGTCCTTGGAAATTTGATTTTAAGTTTTAAGAAACCTCCCGATAACCCAGAGACCAGATAGTTGAACGAAATTTTGGTCTCTGTTAGGTTGAAGTATTTATGGAAAACGAGTTTTGTAGATGGGTCAGTGATCGATATATTCAGAGTTATTAGAAATCCCATTTACAACATCTGGAGTCTTGCGACCGCTATTTGAATACCTTCCCGTAGAGCTGAAACAAGCAACATACTTCAGAATCCCATAAAAATGCCACAAAGGGGGAAAATTGCTAGGTGGTCCAACTGACCGTTAGAATTCAAAAAAATATCCAAGCTTGGAAATTTTTATCTGGAGTTTTATGTAACTGTCTGATAACCCAAAGATCTGATACTTTGAACGAAATTTGGGCTCTGACAGGATAAAGTATGTATTTAGTGCAAAAGAGCTTTCTAGACGGGAAAGGGATCGAGATATACATAGATGTTTGAATAACTCCCGTAGAGCTAGGTTCTCGAAACCAAGAACATACTTTAGAGCCCCACGACAATGCAAAATCAGGGAAACAAATTTTCTTTGCACATTAATATTTTGTTATGTTTATAGGAGATAAACGCCTCAAATATAAATTTACCACAATTTTCAGTTGTGTACATACTTACACATGTATACGTGTTTCGTCAGATTTTAAAAATGCCTCACGCTTTTATCAATTTTGGGACAGAGTCCCCTTTGTTATATACAGAAGCAATGTAACAGCACCAAATCAAATCATGCATTAAACAAAATACAGATAACAAAAGCAAATGAATTCTTATGAAGAAAAAATAACATAAAGACCTAAAGCTCATACCACATAATTCAGTTTTGTACCTCTTTTCTATTCATTCATATATATTTATATTATAGCACAACGGCCGCCGTGGTGTGGTGATAGCGTGCTTCTATTACCGCAACGAAGATCCTGGGTTCAAGTCCTGGGCAAAGCAGCTTCAAAAAATTTAGAAAAAAAATATTTTTTTTCAATTATGAACAGTATGTGCTAAGCGGGGTCGCTCCCGATAGTGATTGATAAACACTCCGAGTGTATTTCTGCCATGAAAAGTTTGTCAGCGATGCCGTTCGGAGTCAGCGTGAAACATGTGGGTCCCGTCCCGCTAATTCATGGGAAAAATTAAATGGAGCACGACGCAAACTGTAAGAGAAAACCGGCCTAAAATTTCTTCGGAGGCAATTGCGCCTTGTATTTTTTTAAAGCATTGATTTTCTACAAATTATTTCGATTTCTTTTGTTTTGTTCAATGTTTTGTTGATATCAAAATAATGATGCTGACAAGCTGGCTTAAGTTGCCTTCGTCAAATTTAATATATGTGACCCGGTCTATGAAAGGGTGGCTTATGACTCAAAAAAGAAATTGCGAGAAACAGCTGTTAAAGATAAACAATGCATTTCTTCAGTTTCTTAGTAGTTTTTCTTTTGCATTATGAACAGTCATGCCCAAAAGGCAAAGCACAAACCAGTTTCTGACCGATATTTTGGCTCCATTGCCATCGAAAAAAATGCTATCAAAAAAATCTGAGGATGCTTCACCAGCCACCAAAGTGGTATCGAAGGAACCAAAGGCTTCATCGTCTTTCATTTGTGCTCTTCTTTCTCTACATTTTTAGTACACTTCTAAGCAAGTTAGGACTTTCTAGTTTTCACCGCGTGAAAGAGCGTCTCAAAAACTATCGAAACCAGAAAAAAAGTGGAAAAATTTTTTTTGAGTCATAAGCCACCTTTTCATAGACCGGGTCACATATAAGCAATTGAAATAGAATATTCAGAGTTTAAATACTAGATGAAATATATGCCATTCATTCTTACATATCGTTAGAGTATAACCCAAATCATTGCTGACAGTTATAAATTTTAAAACACGATTTAACAACGGTTTAGGCCCAATGCCTAACTTTCACTTGATTGTAGGCGCCCCTCCCTAATGTTTTAATAATATTTCCAGCCACCCACACTCACACCGCACTTGTGTGCATGCATGCACATGCATGCGTTTCATACACATGCATGTGTGTAT
The DNA here is from genome assembly GCA_029619165.1 of Eurosta solidaginis. Classification (NCBI taxonomy): domain Eukaryota; kingdom Metazoa; phylum Arthropoda; class Insecta; order Diptera; family Tephritidae; genus Eurosta; species Eurosta solidaginis. The sequence goes on from JARSSU010031133.1 coordinate 28,069, forward strand.
GTGTGCAGGTTGTCAGCACCCATGCACGTATACGTGGGGGTGGCTGTGTGTGCTTTTTCCCCTCCTTAATGCAGAGGACTTTTCCGCGGTTTAGCGGTTGTCCTCAACGGGATAACCGGTCTCTTTTATGGTCGACCGCCAAGGAGTCACACCGCCCAGGATCACCATCGTCACTTAAAAAACCAGGTAATATTGTATCCACATTGTATATTTTCCTTCACTCTGAATTAAATATTATATTATAACGAGGTATTCCTCTTTGTGTTCTTTTATTGTATTTCTGAGTGAACCTTCCCGAGACCGACCCTTGTGCGCCTACCCACTGCCGGTTTACGACGCACTCAGGCGAACATGGTCCTTCGAGCCGCATAACACAGCCCACCAGAGCCTTTCAAGGTTGATCAAAATATCGTAGCGAACTTCTGTGTTTCTGTGAACAATGATCAGCCCTACTCTTAAAAAAAGTATTTATCACCCAATTCCATGAAATTTTGTACTCTGTTACTTCTGAACTAGCTTTTTATTCGAGAAACTTTTCGAGCATTACAAGGGACCGACATTTCTGAGTTTTAAATTGCAACTTGTTTGGTATTCGGTCCAGTGGAACCACTTAGGCCAGCTAAGTATTTGAGAAACTACGACAAAGTCTTATTTATGGTGCGATTTCTTTCAACCCACTTCGTTTCACTTCGACAAGCTTAATACATGGGGACCTTTTCTTTCGACAAGCGTATTATGAGGGGCCTACCTATTCCAAAAAATCGTATATGTGTTGCGATTTGTATAGGGGTCCTGGACTAGCTTATTATTTTAAAATAATTTTTTTTCCCGGGAAGTAGACCAGAATGGTGAAATTTATTTCAAATTTATTATTTAGGCAGCTTTTCGCATAGGCTAATCTTGTATACACAAAGCCGAAAGCAAAATCTATATGTAACTTTATAACGCAAGATCGGATTAATCAGTTTAGAAATTATAGCTGCATTGGTTCGTAGTTTCGCAGATGGTTTTTATGTTCTAGTTGCGTATGTGAACTCAATTGTGAGATATTCTTTTCACAGCTTGGTTGTCAAAGAGCATATGTATGAGAGTTTAAGCACGGGCGGGTTGGTTAAAAAGAGCGAATTGAAAGGGAGAACTATACTAAAAGCCATAGGTAGAAAAAGAGAAAAGGAATACTGTAGATAGGAATGGGAACTGGAGAGGAGTCAGAGTTAGGAAGAGGGAAGAAAGTGGGAGTAGGATTTGGAGAAAAATGAGGGAAGTGCGAGAGGATAGTAGGAAAGAGAAAGCAGATAAGAGAAGCACTTGCAAAAAAATATAGGGAGTTAGAGGAAAGAAAGTGGTAGCAGAGTGGAAGAGAGGGAGTGAGACTTGTAAACCAACATAACAGCAAAAACAATGCCAGCTTAGAAATCAAACGGCAAAACTCTTGCCACAAGTGCTACTTTCGACTGAGTAGGCAATTGAAAAGTAAAATACTCTCTCGACGCAAAAAAAATAACACTACAAGTCGCTCATCATACTGTCCTGATGTATGGCTCGGAATCAGGACGGCATCGAGATAAGATGAGATGACTCTTTGAATATTCGAGAGAAAAGTTCACCGAAAGATGTATGGTCCTATCCATGATGTCGACGGTGAGTATCGAAAATAAGTATAATGATGAGTTGTATGAGTTTTACGCAGATATGACGAACAAAAACCCAAAGGCTTCGCTGGCTAGATTATGTTATGCGAATTAACGAAGACGCTTCGGCTAAGAAAGTATTTCATACGGCACCGCATTTGGAATCAGAGTAAGGGGTGGACCTCTACTGAGTTCTGAGGACCTGATCTTCCTTAGTGCTCCCGATTGGCGTCAGTTACCGCCAAACAGGGATTGCTCGCGAGCCTTGTTGCAAAACGGCCAAAATAGCTTAGGCGGTTAAGCGCTAATTAACAACGATGCTGATGATGAGGGAGAGACTCACTTAAAAAATGTAGGCAAACTAATTTCCATGGAAATTAGCTAATTAAATAATCTTTTAAAAGGCATATTTATTATAATATACTTACGATAGTAAGAGGGTTGTATCCCACAGTTGTTGTCTTGCGGAACGGATTCGAGAATGGCAGATCAACATTTAACAATTTTCCATTATATAAATCGACGACGTAACGTATATGTGAATTTGTTTCCGTACACGAATCGATTGCATATAAATGGCCGCATACAATAAACATTTCACCCAAATTTCCGATGATCCAAAGAAATGTTGAAATTGTATTGCATCTTTAAAGTTTCGGCATCAAGCTGAAATTAGAAAATATTTATTACAAAATATGTGTCTCTATAAAAGGATATTAAACGATTGAATATTAATGTTATACTAGAAGACCAGCAGACGTTGTCCTGCCCTAAATTTGGCCTATCTGCATACATTTTAATAAGCTTTTTCCGTCTGATTCTGCTCTCTCCCCTCTTCACTTTTTCCAATCGTTTTATTCACTCCTCCCTTCGTCTTTTTCGCTTCATCTATCTCCATCTTCGTCTCATTCTATCTCTTTTCTCAATCTCTTTCTCGTTCTCTCTTTTCTCTTCTCTCCATTTCTTCTCATTCTTCTGTATCCCTTATTGCCTGTCCCAGAGGGTGGTATGTATTTTATTCCAGTCCCAATCCCACTCCGGGTCTCAGTCCAGTCCCACTCCGAGTCTTAGTCCCAGTCCGTCTCTGGATAATATATTAATATGTACTAAAGCACTCATCAACAGCTTTCATTTGATATCCATATTGTATAAACACTGTCTAGGCATTCATTGGCCCACGTTTTGGCCTATATCTCGAGACCTTAGTCACCCAGGGGTATGAAAATTACCCTCTACACAACTAAAGACTCTCCTAAATTTAAAAAATGTCATACTACCTCTAAATCGCGGCCCCCCCTCAGGCCAAAAGTTTGTCACACGTTTTTTTATATATTAAGATACAAAGTTTACAACAACTACATGACGTGGCTGAATGCGTTTGTAACACTTCAACCATCGAAGGAGTGCAGGTTGAAATTCCACTCCCGGGAAAAAGGCTTTGAAGGTATAACCGAATCAGCTGTCGCCTTTTTCATCCCGATGTCAGGTTGTTTAAATTTTTCCCAATTATTAAATAAATTATAAATTAAAATTTGCTTCAAATAAATGTTTCATACATTTAAAAGCATAAGGGCAACCCCCGCTTAATTCATACTAATGTTATACCAATCGGCAACTTTTCGATGAATGTTCGATGACATATCGATAATTGTGTAATAATATAACGATATACTTCTGATAAATAATCGATAATTTTTCGTTAACTTTTCATAACAAATTGATAAGTTCTCGATAATTTCTCGAAAAAATATAATAACTTTTCTAACGTAAATCGATAACTTTTATTGAAACCCCGAATGCTCGCTAAAACACAACAACAAAATTTACAACCCTTGCTATCGAACCAAATATAAATACATTATTTCCACTCTCGAAAAAATCGTGCGCGTAGTCCCCCAAAGAGAGTGATCTGCTATGATCTCTTTTTTCCTCATTGGAGCCTAACTGATCCCCTCTAGTGCTTTTTTTGGCTACAGCTGGGATTATTCAGTTTGAAATTTAAGTAACTAATTTTCAGAAACAAGCAAACGGCAAGAGACGGGTAAAATATAAAAAAAAACAAGTAAGGAAGGCTAAGCTCGGGTGTAACCGAACATTACATACTCAGTTGAGAGCTGTGGAGACAAAGTAAGGGAAAATCACCATGTTGTAAAAGAACCTAGGTAACCCTGGAATGTGTTTGTATGACATGTGTATCAAATGGAAGGTTTAAAGAGTATTTTAAGAGGAAGTGGGCCATAGTTCTACAGACGGGACGCATTAGGGATATCGCCATAAAGGTGGACCAGGGGTGACTCTAGAATTATTTTGTACGATTATGGGTATTAAATGAAAGGTGTTAATGAGTATTTTAAGAGGGCGTGGGCCTAGTTCTATAGATGGACGCCTTTTCGAGATATCGCCATAAACGTGGACCAGAGGTGACTCTAGAATGTGTTTGTACGATATGGTATCAAATTAAAGGTATTAATGAGGGTTTTAAAAGGGAGTGGCCCTTAGTGTATATGTGAAGGCGTTTTCGAGATAATGACCAAATGTGGGACCAGGGTGATCCAGAACATCATCTGTCGGGTACCGCGAATTTATTTATATATGTAATACACGAACTGTATTCATTCCAAGATTCCAAGGGCTTTTGATTTCGCCCTGCAAACTTTTTCATTTTCTTCTACTTAATACAATACAATACAATTACCATGTTTCATCCCTTTTTCGTATTGGTATATAATTATGGCATTTTTTCATTTTTTCGTAATTTTCGATATCGAACAAGTGGGCGTGGTCATAGTCGGATTTCGGCCATTTTTTACACCAATACAAAGTGAGTTCGGATAAGTACAGTGAACTGAGTTTTAGTAAAGATATATCGATTTTTGCGAAAGTTTCATCGTTGTTAACGGCCGAGCGAGGAAGGACAGACGGTCGACTGTGTATAAAAACTGGGCGCGGCTTCACGATATTCGCCCTTTTTCACAGAAAACAGTTATCGTTTCTACAATCTACGCCTCTACCAAATTTCACAGGGATTGGTAAATTTGTGTTCGACTTATGGCATTAAAGTATCCTAGACATATTAATGAAAAGGGCGGAGCCACGCCCATTTTGAAATTTTCTTTTATTTTTGTATTTTGTTGCACATGTCATACTCGTGTTGAATGTAGACATAATTTACTTATATACAGTAGAGATATTAACTTTTCTTTTAAAATTTGAATTAAAAAAAATTTTTTTAAAAAGTGGGCGTGGTCGTTCTCTGATTTTGCTAATTTTTATTAAGCAGACATATAGTAATAAGAGTAACGTTCTGCCAAATTTCATCATGATATCTTCAACGACTGCCACATTACAGCTTGCAAAAACTTCTAAATTACCTTCTTTTAAAAGTTGGGCGGTGCCACGCCCATTGTACAAAATTTACCAAGTTTTCTATTCTGCGTCATAAGTTCAACTCACCTACCAAGTTTCATCGCTTAATCCGTCTTGGTAACGAATTATCGCACTTTTTCGATTTTTCGAAATTTTCGATATCGAAAAGTGGGCGTGGTTATTGTCCGATATCGTTCATTTTAAATAGCGATCTGAGATGAGTGCCCGGAACCCACATACCAACTTTCATCATGATACCTCAAAATTTACTCAAGTTATCGTGTTAACGGACAGACGGACGGACGGACGGACGGACATGGCTCAATCGATTTTTTTTCGATACTGATGATTTTGATATATGGAAATCTATATCTTCTCGATTCCTTTATACCTGTACAACCAACCGTTATCCAATCAAAGTTAATATACTCTGTGAGCTCTGGTCAACTGAGTATAAAAATTTGTGTAATCGAAACGATTATTTAAGAAGAATGTGGAGTCCATTATCAAGTATTTCTGTTATTTTATTCTCTACAATACCATACGAACACATTATAAATTTTTGTATAAGAGTTAGAAAAAGTGATGAAATCGGTAAGGAGAAAAAAAGAGTTGTCTAATACTACCGTACAGTGTACAAGATGACCTGTTCGCACACTACCCATAGCAATACAAATAGAACGTGTCCACAGTAGCCGTATAATTTCTGAAATTTTTGCGGAATATTATCGCTGATGAACGTAACGATCATACATGAGACACATTTTGTATGACCACGTCGAGCCGTCTTGACTATGTATTAAGTCACCTCCTAGAACAGGTACGTCTACCGCGAGAACATTCTAAGCCTCTTAACACTGGGGTCATTCACCGACAACCATTCTAATGGTGATACTGCGAATTTATTAACTATTCACTGATTAAATTGGCTGCTCTGGGATCATAAATCGACTATTCATTACCCGCTCACCTCTCCTCTTTTCTCATCCGCTTATTATATTACTTACTTACTGTTCAACTCGCAATCGTCTCGACAATTTCGAACTCAAATAAAGCCAAAAAATTATCGTGTATTCACAAGTGATGGAATTAATTATCTTAAATGGTTCTCATCCCGTCTCAGCATGATTTTGCCCTGCCTGCATGTAACCTCAATCTTACTAGCTAAGCACATAATCGTGTAGTATTAGTAAAGGAGTGTAATCTTTACTCTATTCCCAGCCGTTTCAAATTCACCATACACTTCGCCGGAGCGATGAATGGTAATTATTGATGTCCTTCTTTGCAGCCCGTAATACACTTGCGGCTTATTACTTCTCTAGAATGGCTCTGCTTAGCTTGGTATGATTGAGTCCCGTTTGTATTTCAACTTAGAATCGTAAGTCGCAGACAATCCTGTATTCATAATAAACTAAGTGGATCTCCACAAGTTTTGGATTGGCGCCCGAGCAGGAATTTTTCGCGTTTCATTATTAACATAAAAAGCTTTCACAATAAATCGATGCTATTTATCAGTCATAAAACATACAACTTTAAAACTACTTAGAGCGTTCAAGTGTCAGACCTTTTATCTTCCACGTAGCCCCTATCGTAAGCCTTCTTATTGATTTATCGTTCACAACTTCTCTAAAATAGTTTGTAATACTCGCTAAGCTTGATTTTGGTTGACTAATTGTTATGTTTTTCATTAGTAGAATAAGTAAAATTAAACCATGGCCTGTTTCGTGCCGCCCTCTACTTCTCAATGGCGCCTGAGCATGAACTTTTTTCTTTATATTTTTTGCTATGACATGAGTTCTCCACAAGAGGCAAACCTGTGGGTCAGAAGAACAGATGAATTTGAATATTTTAAGAACGATCAAGAGTCAAATCTCACTTTTCTTTCTGTAGCCCGTATCGTAAGCTGTCTAACTAATTTACCGCACATAACTAAAAATGTTTCTTATACTAGCTCAGCTTGATTTTTCTCGATTTGTACGCCAACCTTAATTCTGAAGAAGTTGAACATGATTAGCTCTGTTATATAAACGAATAATCTTTCACTAGAAATAAAAAGCTGAGTGAGGGCTATGAAATAAAAGAGATGCGAGATGCTCATGAAGGTGTTAACTGTACTTCAAGCACGTACATTTAGTACGAAAAGAAACCCTCTTAAGTACTTAAGACTTATGCTTAAACTTACGAGCAAACCAGCACTCAAGTTGAGATAAGAAAAAACTTAAATTATATTTTATTAGCAAGAAAGATAATATGTAGCATATGCTATTCTGACCTTATTACGAAACCCAATCTTCCTGCTTTGAATAATATTTTAAGCATTATTTTTATTCTTTTTGTATTTTTTAGAGATTTCTTAATCCATCTTTGTTTTTCATGGAAAATGGAAATTGCACAGAATATTACCATTATGAAATTCACTAGATTGTTGAGTGCACTTCTTACCGATGCTTTAGAGCACAAATGGCATACTTCAATCCTTCTACACTCACACATACATATATACGTACCCAAGGACCACGCAACTCCCGTAATGCTGTTTGTACAAAACCTGCGTTTTATATACAAATACGATTGTATGCATGTACGTATGTATGTATGTGTATGTTTGTATAAGGTAATGCTTATTTTATTTTCTTGGCAACAAATGGCTAATATGATGATAGCAAAGAGAAAACAAAATTGCTATAGCGAAGATAGCAAACAAAGTGGCGCGAAAATAAGGTTGATTGCCTGTGAAGGACACTGCAGTAGGACAATAGTTTGCTGTACCAGGACAAGAGCGCACGCATGAATTCTTATGGATAAACATATTGTGAACTCATATGGCTAATGCATTACAAAAGAAGATAGAAAACTATATTATTATTCTATTGTCAAATAAATATGAATAGCTTTCAAATGCGCTACAACTTAGGTTTAAGATCTGAAGAAAATGACAACTAGATCAGTGAAAATAAATACTAAAAAACGAAAAGAATGTTGATTCGTGGTAAAAAATTTTCAACCACAACTTTACTTTTCGCTTTAATTGTTTCATATAAAAGATAAAACAGCTATTTTCTTTGTAACAATAAAATCTTAACACGTGGATCGCAGCAGATGTCGCTGCTCACATTCACCATAAATGTTGTTTACATAGATGTAACGCGACCACTGTAATCCACAAGGTACGCACAAACATACATAAGTACAGTGGCGAACACGAAAATCGCAGCGGCTATTTTTATCATATTTCGACAGCTAAATTATGCTTTTTTATTTCGATATTCAAGCAAAAACTACCATTAACTTTATTATTGAGACTATCAAACTGATCTCAAACCGTTTCTAAAAATTTCGAAAATTCGATACATTTCACGTGAATTTCAAATTTTCAGTTTTTTAAAATTTTTAAGCTTAATATATTTTTTTCTCTCAAACTGCAAGTTATAAGTCTCTCAAAATTCGTACTGGGCCCGTATCGTGTGTTACGATTCGTATAGGAATCCCATTCTTCACATCATTTATAAATATTGTGACGAATATTAGTGACACTAAGTGATACTCCCATCACTTATCTGATACTAAGTAAATAAAGCCACAACACAATAAAGCGAGCTGCTACACTTGTATGTACGTAAGCAAATTCATCATTATGTCTGCACACATACATGCGGGGCAACAGAGAGAGATACTCACAAGCGCATGTCATCACCAGCCGCTCACATATACACACGCATATGGCTACAAATTGCAATTATACGTGTATATAGCTTGTAAACAGCATCAGGTTCACGAAATTACTAGACCTTAGAGAAATGGGTGAACGAGGAAACCGAAGAGTATAAAAGCGGCACAGGCTGAGGCATCACGAGTCAGTTTCGATTAAGCACGCTATCTGTCGAGCAATAGAAAGTGTTATTTTGAAAGTACCTGAATAAAGGCCATTTTGCATTATTAAATATTGGAGTTATTTATTAAACAGTTTAGTGATTCGAACTTAGCAGAAGGTTGCAAATAAGATGATTTGCAGTAAATTCGTTACAATATAATTATCAACTGCCAAACTATTTTTATGATAAATTAAAAATCCAACTAGTTTTCGAAGTCTATAGATCACATATGCCCTAATTCGGACTCACGATTTTAGAGCTATTTGGGCTTAATGTTCGAGTGAAAATTTGATTCCGATGCGAAACGTAACATACGATATGGGCCCTCATTTTGACAAATTTTATTCTGGAGTGTGTTTCAGACTTCTTCCATAAAAAATGAACCCGTCGGAAAAAAATTTTCAGAAATCAATACAAATTTTGTGATCCATATATTAGCCCTTCACAGGCTAAAGTTCACTGAGCTAAAAAAACTGCATACTCAAAAAAAAGTTCAGAAAATTTTCAATAAAAAACTCGAAGTTTAAGAAAAATTTCTTCGAATTTTCGAAATTCCTCGAAAACCTTTATGTGATTGGTTTGCATAGTTTCAGTTACATAATTCATGGTAGTTAAAATTGCCACTGCTATTTTTATGTTCGCTACTGTATATATGAACAGGTGCTCGCAAAAGTACCTGATAGAATACATGGGCATAATGCAATAAAACTGCCGATGAACGACATCGCTTAGAAAAACTGTTTTATAATTGAAAAAACTTATTTCTAATTTTGTATGCTGCTTTGCCCGGGACTTTGACCCACGATCTTCGGTGAGGTAGGCGGCGCACGCTGTCATCACACACGGCTTAACTGGTTATGAAAAAATCATGTCCAACACTAAAGTGCTAGACTTTAAGCTGCCTTACAATCGGGTAAGAGGCACATGAAGGTGGATAAGCAAGAGCCTTTCTTTTTTAGTGTTACATTGAACCGATTTATCCATGTAATGTAACGCAGAATGTCTTCCAATTTCCACTTTGACAGAAATCATTTATTTGGATTCTCACTTGTTCGCTGTGTACTCTCATTATCAAAATATAATGGACCAAATTAGATTTACTGATTAGCTTCCCATTTATGTACTTCCAGATTTGCTTGCCCACATCACAGCGAGTTCCTGTGTTCATCTGACATTATCCCTCTCAATGAAAACTGACACGTGCCAGTATTCCACCACAGCAAGTGCAACAGCGTTGTCACTCAGCTGGTTAACTCGGTCTGTTCAGTGAGCTTCCCTGTTGGTACATTTGGCAATACAGTTTCTAGTTCACCACCTTGAACCGGACCAATAACATCTCTGTCATGCATCACGAGACCAATGCGTTCAGCCATCGTTTGCAGTCTATTGCTTTCTACGATGAAGTGCCCATACCCTGGAGGGCTTTGGTAGCTGCTTCACTCTCGAAATAGATTACTACAGATTTGGAGTTTGTACTTCAGCATAAAATACGCTTCAATGACCCAAACCATGTGTTTAAAGAGCGTGAGAAATCTTGTGAGTATATACCACTACCCATATAACAATTTAGTTTAGCACTATCCCTAAAACGGTCATGGACTGAGGGTTTAAAGTAGAAATACCGGTCCACTCATGTCTAGCTTGGAATCTAATGAATAATCTGTTGACGTAAATTTCTGGCAACAGTCACAAAATACAACAAGAGCATAGCGACATTGCATAACAATACACTCACATGTGTATGACCACAGCTAGTATAAGATACTAGAGTACGATTAGTAAGTAAGCAACTATACGGTAAGGCGTTTCATGAAACTCTACACCCTGGAACCATAAAGACGAGCAGCTGACTTGTATATAAGTAGCTTAATCCATGGTATGTGGAATGAGTTTGGGTTTGAAAACCTTTGCGAGTGTCTTTATCGTTAAAACAACAACCAACAACTCTACCGGATTACCTGCAATCAACATAACTAACTTTCGGATACACATTTCTTTCAACTTATATTGCGAAATGACCATCTCTTAAAATGTCACAGCTATTATTTTCCTACTCCCCCGACGTGTCACATTTCCAACGATTTGCAGGATGAGTGAATGCATCTCCCAAAGATACTTATAGCATGTAGAGCACTGTCATGTGTGCACTTGGAGGAACAAGTGATAAAAGCATTCTGCGCCTTAAAGTAACGCACAATGACATGGCAATGACACAACGTCAATACTGCGAAGCTATTATTGTTTCAAATACCGACAGATGGTTAGGAAACAATAAAGTTATGCTGCTTTTTCAGGTTGCAATATGTTTCAAGTGGCATGACAAGAACAAGAAAGATGACAGTGAGTACGACTACTTGGGAATACATATACATACAATATGTGGCATGTAAGTGGCCATTAAGTGTGAGAGTTGGTATTAGGCCAGTTGACACTTTATGACTGCACTGGTTTGAGAGTAAGTGGAACTTTTATACCGAATATGAAGTTCTAAAATTTGAACTAAACAGAAGAAGGCACTGAAATTGCAGGTATTTTTAATGTTTAACAAGTCATTGCCAGTATTTTAAAGACTATTAAAAAAAGGTTTAGGTTAGGTTGAACTGTCCGGTCCATGAGGACCTCACATAGACTGATTGAGTCCGTAGTGTTTCCAGAAGTTTGTTTTAACGACCAAACTGAAAAACCCTATCAAAACCAGACCTATGTTATAAAATAACTCCGTCCTCTTGGCAAATACTAGAAGCTTCCTAGGACTTAAGCCACTTGCTGCTTCTAGATCTGACAGCTGTATCACTCCTAATAGCTGGAGTCTTAGCCTGGCAAGTGCAGGGCACGAGCACAAACGTGCTCGATCGTTTCCTCCTCCAACCCGCACTTCCTACATCTGCTATCACTGACCAAGCCTAATTTAAAGGCATGTGACGCCAGAAGGCAGTGTCCAGTCAGAATACCCGTCATGAGTCTACAGTCCTCTCTTGTTAATGATAGAAGCAACTGTGTTAGTCTAAGGTTGTAAGACCTACAATAATCTTCGACACTTTACAGCCCCGCGCTTGAACCCACGTCTTTCCCGCTTGGTCGATCATGTGCACCTCTCGCCTTCGCTTAATCTCGCCCAATCTAATTGGGGACGTCTACGGTTAGCAACCTCTTTGGGTTGTCCCAGTTTGTTTCTACATGTTTCTGGAATTTAGTCCAGTTCGTTGACCTAGGGTTTCTAAAGGTCCTCCCTTCTCAACTCTCTTTAGGGGGATGCTGAATCTGATATACGCATGGTCGGAGAAGGATAGTCTATCAGAACCATCCAATCATACCGTGATATATCACGCTCGGAGCTCAATGTAATATCCAGAACATTGCTAGATGTTGGACCAGTGTATGTAGGGACATTTCCCTGTTGGCTATCTGCAAATTGGTTTGCTGGATGTAACAAAATAGAGATTCGCCTCTCTCGTTCGTATCTGCTCCTCCCCACGCATTGTGGTGCGCATTTGCATCTGCGCCTATGACCAACCGCCCTTTGGCCCTTCTTCCTGTACTAACCTTTTGCACTCCATCGGCGGAACCTCCGCAGCATGGCCATGTAGCAGGACGCCAGGATAAATGCCTGCTTATTCTTTTGCTCAACGGCTACCGCTACGAGATCCTCAGTGGTGTAATTACGGCAGCATATATGAATGCAGCTGTTTCCTTACCATTACTACAGCTCGCACCCGTCCTTCCGTTTGCGCGTAGTAAACGCCAAACCCGCGCGCGCTAAGTCCAGAAACCTTTCCTCCGATGAGAGCCACGGCTCCTGATCAGCGCCACGTCAAACGAACCCTCCTCAAGGGTTAGGAGGAGTTCGCTCGACGCCACTTTACTGTGTTGGAGGTTTATCTGTAGGACTCGCAGCACCATTGGGCTGTTTGTCCCCTCGAGTACCTTCGTCTTGACGTCGTCGTCCTCCCCTTGTCCCTTTGGTTTAGAGTATTCGAGGCCCCTTCAGCCTCCGTGGACTGTGTGCCGGGTGTTCCTCTGCCAGTCACAGCACCATTTAGCGGTTGGTCCTCTTCTAGCACGTTCTTGGTGACGTCGGGGACCTCCACCTGTCTTTTTTCCTTAGGCTTTGAGGTCCTTTTTCGACTTCGCCACCTCTAGCGCATGTAATTTTGCCAGTGCCAAAGGACATTTGCCAAGCTGGCGTGTACAAAATATCCTCCGCCTGCTTTTTATTTGGAGGATGTAGAACTGACCATCCTCGGTAAGCCGAGATACAGTAAGCAACTTCCAATCCTGTGTCGATATGTTCGGATTCTGATTCTGCAGAGGCGCAGTGTGGAAGGAAATGCCCTTCAGCGCTTCTCTAGTGGGGCGGAGCGTAGGATGGGGGGTGAAAAAAAAAAGAGCAGAACTTCGTGTGCACGGGAATATGGAAAAAAAAAGGGGATGCACTACGTGGTTTATCTTGCTCCATGTTTGTTATTGCAGGGCTCGCTCTATGCAATATGTTATCTCGTTTG
>JARSSU010031134.1:0-16013 GCA_029619165.1 Eurosta solidaginis
CACTGACGGAAATCTGCACGCACGGACAGTATACCGCACTCGAAAGGATCGTCACAGAGAACCGCCCGCCGTTTTCTCAACCATTGCCCGCGTGAGTTAAAATGCGTTTTTCGCATTATGTGCAAAGTTTCAAATCTATGGCCATTAGGGTGTCATAAATTCAATTGACCTTATGTCCGTTAACCTATGTCACACCCACCATCACGTATTGCATTATCATCGAGCCTTGATACTAGTACAAAATTTAAATCAACTTATAACCATTCATCGTGGTAGTAGGCCAATAGACCTATGGCCGTGACGCTTGATGTCACCACATCATCACATGTAATGCATTGTCATCGAGCTTGATATGTGTGCATGCTTCAACACACTTATGTCACTTTAAAAGTGGTATAAGGCCAATTGCCCTATGGCCGTTGCCTATGTCCACCACACCATCACATTAATGCCTTGTCCATAGAGCTGATACGTGTGCAAGTTTCAATCAAACTTATGGCCATTCAAGTGGTAATAAGGCAATGACCTATGGCAGTTGACCTTATGTCACCAAAACATCACATTATGCATTGTCAATGAGCCTTGCATACGTGTGCACAGTTCAGTCAAACTTATGGCCATCAAAGTGGTATAAGGCAAATTGACCTGTGGCCGTTGACCTATGTATCCCAGAACATCACATTCATGCATTGTCTCATCGAGTCCTTGATACGTATGCAAGTTTCACATATAATCAGATTAAGCTCAAAGATTCCGTTAGATAGATACAGGCCAAGCTAATAAAAGCGTGTTAATACAGAATGCGTTTTTCGCATTATGTGCTATGGTTCAAATCTATGGCCTTGGTTGGTCATAAGTTCGATGGACCCTGTCCGTTAACACTTGTCCACCCCACCATCACATATTGTATTCTCACCCCACCATCACATTATTGTATTGTACTCGCGCCTTGATACAGTGTGCAAAGTTCAATCAAACTTATGGCCATTCAAGTGGTAATGAGCCAATGGACCTGTGATGGCCGTCACACTATCACAGCTATGCATTGTCATACGAGCCTGATACGGTGCATTGTTTCAATCAAACTTATGGCCAGTCAAGTGTAATAAGGCCAATTGACCTTAGGCCGTTGCTTATGTCGCAGGACCTCACATGTAATGCATTGTCGCCGCCCGTAATACGATATGCAAGTTTGCAAATTAATCAGATTAAGCTCAAAGATTCAGTTATATAGATACATGCCAAGCTAATAAAAGCGTGTAATATAAGGAATGCGTTTTTTGCATTATGTGCATGGTGTTTCAATCTAATGGCCATTGTGGGTGGTCATAGTTCAATTGACTTATGTCCGTCTAAAACCTTAGGTCACCCCGAACCATCACATTATGCAGTTGTCATCGAGCCTTGATACGTGTGACAAGTGTTCAATCAACTTATGCATTCCAAAGTGGTAATAAGGCCATTGACCTTATGACCTGTTGACCTTATGTCACCACACCATCACTTTAATTCATTGTCATGAGCCTTGATACGTTGCAAAGTTCGAATCAACTCTGTGTCATTCAAAGGGGTAATAATGGCAACTGACTTTATGGCCGTTGACCCTAGGTCAGCCAAACCATCACATTAATGCATTGGCATGGGCCTGATACGTATTATGCAAACAGTTTCAATCAAACTTATGGCCATTTAAAGTATCGTAATAAGGCAATTGACCTTATGGCCGTTGGACCATTATGTCACCAAACATTCACTTTAATTCATTGTCTTGGGCCTGATACGTGTGCAAGTGTTTTCAATCAACTTATGGCCTTTAAAGTCGTAATAAGGCAATTGACTTATGGCCGTTGACCTTATATCACCAACCATCACTTAATTCATTGTCAATGGCCTTATACGTGCGACAAGTTTCAATCAACACTGGTGGCCATTCAAAGTGGTAATTAAGGCCATAGACCGTATGACCGTTGACTTATGTCATCACACCATCACTTTAATTCATGTCATTGAGCCTTGATACGTTGAAAAGTTTGATCAACTGGGTCATTCAAGGGGTAAGAAGGCCAACTGCCTTGAATGGCCATGGACCTTATGTCACCAACACCATCACATTTTTTAATGCTTGTCAATGAGCCTTGATACGTGTGACAAGTTTCAATCAACTTATGAGCCATTTAAGGTTCCGTAATAAGGCAATTGACCTTATGCCGTTGACCTTATGGTCACCAGACTCTCACATTAATGCATGTCACATCGATCCTGGGTGGTCATAAGTTCATTGCCTTACGTCCGTTAACCTTATTTCACGCCCACCATCACATTATGGCATTGCCATTGGGCGTTATACGTGGGCATATTTCATCAACTTATGGCCTATTCAAGTGGTAATAAGGCCTATTGACCTTAGGCCGTTGACCTTATGTCACCACACCATCACATTAATGCATTGTCGTCGAGCCTAGGTACGTGTGCAAAGTTTCATTCAAACTTATGGCGCATCCAAAGTGGTAATAAGGCCTATTGACCTTATGGCCGTGACCTTATGTCACCCACCTCAACGTAATGCATTGTCATCAGAGCTTGATACATGTGCAAGTTTCGATCAACGTATGGCCATTCAAAGAGGTAATAAAGCCATTGACTATGGTCTGTTGACCTTGGCCGTCACACCATCACATTAGCCTTGTCATCGAGCCTTGATATCGTGTGCAAGTTTCAATCGAACTTATGGCCATTCAAAGTGGTCATAAGGCCTGATTGACCTTAGGGCGTATGCAACCTTATGTCACCACCTCACATAATACATTGTCACTCGGGAGCGCCTTGATTCGCGTGCAAGGTTTCAATCAAACTTATGACCACTCAAAATCGTATAAGGCCAATGACCTTATGGCCGTTGACCTTCATGTCACCAGACCATCACATTAATGCATATGTACATCGGGTCCTTGATACCGTATGCAAAGATATTAAAATAATCAGACTTCTAGACGGTGAAAATTAAGAGCCAAACTCTCTATATAGATACAGGCCAAGCTAAAAAAAGCGTGTGAATAAAGGAATTCTTTTGTTTCTTTCGCATTATGTGCGAGTAGCAATCTATGGCCATTTGGGGTGTCATGAAGTTCACTTGACCTATGTCCGTTAACCCCACCATCATTGTCATCGAGCCTGATGACGTGTGCACAGTTGCAATCAAACTTATGGCCATTAAAGTGGTAATAAGCACATTGACCTTATGGCCGTTGACCTTATGTCACCACCATCACATTAATGCATTGTCATCGGCCATGATATGTATGCAAAGTTTCAAATTAATCAGACTTCTAGAAACGGTGAAAATTAAGCTCAAATATCCGTTACATAGATACAGGCCAAGCTAATAAGAGCGGTGTAAGTAAAGGAATGCGTTTTTCGCATATGTGCCAAAGTTTCAAATCTATGGCCAGTTTAGTGGTGTCTCATAAATTCAATTGACCTTATGTCGTTACCTTGTGTCACCCCAACCATCACATTATGGCATTGTCATCGAGCTTGATACTAGTGCAAAATTTAAATCAAGCTTATAACCATTCATAAAACGGTGTAAAAATAACAGTATAGCCAATAGACCATTATGGCCGTTGACCTTATAGTCACCACATCATCACATTAATGCATTGTCACTCGAGCCTTGATTGATTGTGTTCAACTAGTGTTCAACCAAACTTATGGCCATTAAAAGTGGTAATAGGCCAATTGACCTTATATGGCAGTTGACCTCATGTCACCGAAAACATCTACATTAATGCATGTCAATGAGCCTGATACGTGTGCCAAGTTCAGTCAAACCTCGGATTTGGCATTTCAAGTGGTAATAGAGGCAAATGAGCCTTATGGCCGTTGACCTTATGCAGGCCAAGCTAATAAAAGCGTGTTATAAAGGAATGCGTTTTTCGCATTATGTGCAAGGTTTCAAATTATGGCCATTTGGGTTGGTCATAAGTTCGATTGACCCCATGTCCGTTAACCTTTGTCACCCCACCATCACATTATTGTATTGTCACCCCACCATCACATTATTGTATTGTCATCGCGCCTTGATACGTGTGCAAAGTTTCAATCAACTTATGGCCATTCAATTGACCTTATGGCCGTCACACTATCACATTATGCATTGTCATCGAGCCTTGATACGTGTGCAATGTTTCAATCAAACTTTGGCCATTCAAAGTGGTAATAAGGCCAATTGACCTTATGGCCGTTGACCTTATGTCACCAGACCTTCACATTAATGCATGTCGTCGGCCTTGATACGTATGCAAGTTTCAAATAATCAGATTAAGCTCAAAGATTCAGTTATATAGATACAGGCAAGCTAATAAAAGCGTGTTAATAAGGAATGCGTTTTGCATTATGTGCAGGGTTTCAAATCTAATGGCCATTTGGGTGGTCATAGTTCAATTGACCTTATGTCCGGCACCTTATGTCACCCCACCATCACATTATTGCATTGCAAAGTTTCAATCACTTATGGCCATTCAAAGTGGTATAAGCCAATACCTTATGCCGTTGACCTTATGTTACCACACCATCACATTAATGCATTGTCATCGGTCCTTGATATGTATGCAAAGTTTTAAATTAATCAGACTTCAAGAAACCGGTGAAAATTAAGCTCAAATTTCCGTTACATAGATACAGGCCAAGCTAATAAAAGCGTGTTAAAAAGGAATGCGTTTTTCCGCATTATTTGCAAGGTTTCAAATCTATGGCCATTTGTGGTCATAAATTCAATTACCCTTATGTCCGTTAGCCATATGTTACCCCACCATCACATTATGCATTGTCATCGAGCCTTGATACGTGTGCAAAGTTTCAATCAAACTTATGGCCATTCAAATGTGGTAATAAGGCCAATTGACCTTATGACCGTTGACCTTATGTCACCACACCATCACTTTAATTCATTGTCATTGAGCCTTGATACGTTTGCAAATTTGAATCAACTTGTGGTAATTCAAAGGGTAATAAGGCCAACTGACTTTATGGCCGTTGACCTTATATCACCAAACCATCACTTTAATTCATTGTCAATGGGCCTTTATACGTGTGCAAAGTTTCAATCAAACTTGTGGCCATTCAGAGTGGTAATAAGGCCAATAGACCGTATGACCGTTGACCTTATGTCATCACACCATCACTTTAATTCATTGTCATTGAGCCTTGATACGTTTGAAAAGTTTTGAATCAAAACTTGTGGTCATTCAAAGGGGTAAGAAGGCCACACTGACCTTATGGCCATTGACCTTATGTCACCAAACCATCACATTCATGCATTGTCAATGAACCTTGATACGTGTGCAAGTTTCAATCAAACTTATGGCCCTTTAAAGTCGTAATAAGGCCAATTGGCCTTATGGCCGTTGACCTTATGTCACCAGACCATCACATTAATGCATTGTCATCGGTCCTTGGGTGGTCATAAGTTCAATTGACCTTACGTCCGTTAAACCTTATGTCACCCCACCATCACATTATTGCATTGCCATCGAGCCTTTATACGTGTACAATATTTCAATCAAACTTATGGCCATTCAAAGTGGTATAAGGCCTATTGACCTTATGGCCGTTGACCTTATGTCACCACACATCACATTAATGCATTGTCGTCGAGCCTAGGTACGTGTGCAAAGTTTTCAATTAAACTTATGGCCATCCAAAGTGGTAATAAGGCCAATTGACCTTATGTCACCCCACCTTCACGTTAATGCATTGTCCATCGAGCCTTGATACATGGCAAAGTTTCGATCAAACTTATGGCCATTCAAAGAGGTAATAAAGCCAATTGACCTTATGCCGTTGACCTTATGGCCGTCACACCATCACATTAATGCATTGTCATCGAGCCTTGATTCGTGTGCAAAGTTCAATCAAACTTATGGCCATTCAAAGTGGTAATAAGGCCTATGACCTTATGGCCGTTGACCTTATGTCCACCACACCATCACATTAATGCATTGTCATCGAGCCTGATTCGCGTGCAAGGTTTCAATCAAACTTATGGCCACTCAAAGTCGTAATAAGGCCAATTGACCTTATGGCCGTTGACCTTATGTCACCAGACCATCACATTAATGCATTGTCATCTGTCCTTGATACGTATGCAAAGTTTAAAATTAATCAGACTTCTAGAAACCGCTGAAAATAAGCCCAAAGATTCCGTTATATAGATACAGGCCAAGCTAAAACAAAGCGTGTTAATAAAGGAATGCGTTTTTCGCATTATGGTGCGAGGTATCAAATCTATGGCCATTTGGGGAGGTCATAAGTTCAATTGACCCTATGTCCGTTAACTTATGTCACCCCACCATCATATGTCATCGAGCCTTGATACGTGTGCAAAGTTTCAATCAAACTTATGGCCATTCAAAGTGGTAATAAGGCCAATTGACTTATGGCCAACACACAATCACATTAATGCATTGTCCATCGAGCCTTGATACGTGTGCAAAGTTTCAATCAAACTTATGGCCATTCCAAGTAGTAATAGGCCAATTGACCTTATGGGCCGTTGACCTATGTCCCCAGACCTTCATATATGCATTGTCCTCGGTCCTTGATACGTATGCAAAGTGTTCAAATTAATCAGACTTCTAGAAACCGGTGAAAATTAAACTAAAAGATCCTGTTACATACATACATAGATAGCTACAGGCCAAGTTAATAAAACGTGTTAATTAATAAAAAAAAGGGATCCAGTATGCTCTTTCATAGATGTGCCATGCATCCAATTCTGATCATTAATAAAGGAATGCGTTTTTCGCATTATGTGCAAGGTTTCAAATCTATGGCACATTTAGGGTGGTCATAAGTTCAATTGACCTTATGTCCGCTAACCTTATGTCACCGCACTATCGCATTATTGCATTGTCATCGAGCCTGATACGTGTGCAAGCTTCAATCAAACTTGTGACCTTTCAAAGTGTTAATAAGGCCAATTGACCTTAGGCCGTTGACCTTATGTCACCACACCATCACATTAATGCATTGTCATCGAGCCTTGATACGTGTGCAAAGTTTCAGTCAAACCTATGGCTATCGAAAGTGGTAGTAAGGCCAATTGACCTTATGACCATTGACCTTATGTCACCGCACCATCACATTAATGCATTGTCATCGTCCTTGATATGTATGCAAAGTTTCAAAATAATCAGACTTCTAGAAACCGGTGAAAATTAAGCTCAATATTCCGTTACATAGATACAGGCCAAGCTAATAAGAGCGTGTTAATAAAGGAATGCGTTTTTTCGCATTATGTGCAAAGTTTCAAATCTATGGCCATTTAGGGTGGTCATAAATTCATTGACCTTATGTCCGATAACCTTATGTCACCCCACCATCACATATATTGCATTGTCATCGAGCCTTGATACTAGTGCAAATTTAAATCAAACTATAACCATTCATAGTGGTAGTAAGGCCTAGACTTATGGCCGTTGACCTTATGTCACCACATCATCACATTAATGCATTGTCATCGAGCCTTGATATGTGTGCAATGTTTCAACCAAACTTATGGCCATTAAAAGTGGTAATAAGGCCAATTGACCTTATGGCCGTTGACCTTATGTCACCACACCATCACATTAATGCATTGTCCATGAGCCTTGATACGTGTGCGAAGTTTCATCAAATTATGGCCATTCAAAGTGGTAATAGGCCAATTGACCTTATGGCAGTTGACCTTATGTCACCAAAACATCACATTATGCATTGTCAATGAGCCTTGATACGTGTGCAAATTTCAGTCAAACTTATGGCCATTTAAAGTGGTAATAAGGCAAATTGACCTTATGGCCGTTGACCTTATGTCCCAACCATCACATTAATGGCATTGTCATCGTCTTGATACGTATGCAAAGTTTCAATTAATCAATTAGCTCAAAGATTCAGTTATACATACAGGCAAGCTAATAAAAGCGTGTTATAAAGGATGCGTTTTTTCGCATTATGTGCAAGTTTCAATCTATGGCCATTTGGGTTAGGTCATAAGTTCGATTGACCATGTCCCGTTAACCTTTGTCACCCACCATCACATTATTGTATGTCCACCCACCATCACATTATTGTATTGTCATCGCGCCTTGATACGTGTGCAAAGTTTCAATCAACTTATGGCCATTCAAAGTCGTAATGAGGGCCAATTGACCTTATGGCCGTCACACTATCACATTAATGCATTGTCATCGAGCCTTGATACGTGTGCAATGTTTCAATCAAACTTATGGCCATTCAAAGTGGTAATAGGCCAATTGACCTTATGGCCGTTCACCTTATGTCACCAGACCTTCACATTAATGCATTGTCGTCGGCCCTTGATACGTATGCAAAGTTTCAAATTAATCAGACTTCTAGAAACCGGTGAAATTAAGCTCCAAGATCCCGTTACATACATACATAGATAGGATACAAGGCCAAGCTATAAAAGCGTGTTAATTATGAAAAAAGGGCTCCAGTATGCTCTTTCATAGATGTGCCATGCATCCACTTCTATCATTAATAAGGAATGCGTTTTTCGCATTATGTGCAGGTTTTCAAATCTATGGCCATTTGGGGTGGTCATAGTTCAATGACCTTATGTCCGCTAACCTTATGTCACCCCCATATCACATTATTGCATTGTCATCGAGCCTTGATATGTGTGCAAAGTTTCAAGCAAACATATGGTCATTTAAAGTGGTAATAAGCCATTGACCTTGTGGCCCTTGACCTTATGCCACCACACCATCACATTATGCATTTTCATCGAGCCTTGATACGTTTGCAAGTTTCAATCAAACTTTTTTGGCCTTCAAAGTGGTAGTAAGGCCATTGCCCTTATGACCATTGACCTTATGTCACCGCACCATCACATTAATGCATTGTCATCGGTCCTTGATATGTATGCAAAGTTTCAAATTATCAGACTTCTAGAAACCGGTGAAATTAAGCTCAAATATTCTGTTATAACATAGATCCAGGCCAGCTAATAAGAGCGTGTTAATAAAGGAATGCGTTTTCGCATTATGTGCAAAGTTTCAAATCTATAGCCCTTTAGGGTGGGTCATAAATTCAATGACCTTATGTCCGTTAACCTTATGTCACCCCACCATCACATTATTGCATTGTCATCGGCCTTGATACGTGTGCAAAATTTCAATCAAACTTATGACCCTTCAAAGTGGTATGTAAGCCAATAGACCTTATGGCCGTTGACCTTATGTCACCACACCATCACATTATGCATTGTCATCGAGCCTTGATACGTGTGCAAAGTTTCAATCAAACTTATGGCCATTCAAAGTGGTAATAAGGCCATTGACCTTATGGCCGTTGACCTTATGTCGCCACACCATCACATTAATGCATTGTCGATGAGTCTTGATACGTGTGGCAAAGTTTTTAATCAAACTTGTGGCCATTCAAAGTGGTAATAAGGCCATTGACCTTATGGCTGTTGACCTTATGTCACCAACCATCACATTAATGCATTGTCAATGAGCCTTGATACGTGTGCAAAGTTTCAGTCAAATTTATGCCATTCAAAGTGGTAATACGGCCATAGACCTTATGGCCGTTGCCTTATTCACCACACCATCATTTAATGCATTGTCATCGAGCCTTGATACGTGTGCAAAGTTTCAATCAAACTTATGGCCATTCAAAGTGGTAATAAGCCATTTACCTTATGGCCGTTGACCTTATGTCACCAAACATCACATTATGCATTGCCAATGAGCCTTGATACGTGTGCAAAGTTTCAGTCAACTTATGGCCATTCAAAGTGGTAATAAGGCCAATTGACCTTATGGCCGTTGACCTTATGTCACCACACCATCACATTAATGCATTGTCGATGAGTCTTGATACGTGTGCAAAGTTTCAATCAAACTTATGGCCATTCAAAGTGGTAATAAGGACAATTGACCTTATGGCCGTTGACCTATGTCACCGGGCCTTCACATTAATGCATTGTCATCGAGCCTTGATACGTTTGCAAAGTTTCAATTAAACTTATGGCCTTCCAAAGTGTTAATAAGGCCATTGACCTTAATGCCGTTGACCGTATGTCACCACACAATCACATTAAAGCATTGTCATCGAGCCTTGATACGTGCGCAAAGTTTCAGTCAAACCTATGGCCATTCAAAATGGTAGTAAGGCCAATTGACCTTATGGCCTTTGACCTTATGTCACCGCACCATCACATTAACGCATTGTCATCGGTCCTTGATATGTATGCAAAGTTTCAAATTAATCAGACTTCAAGAAACCGGTGAAAATTAAGCTCAAATATTCCGTTACATAGATACAGGCCAAGCTAATAAAAGCGTGTTAATAGAGGAATGCGTTTTTTCGCATTATGTGCAAAGTTTCAAATCTATGGCCATTTAGGGTGGTCATAAATTCAATTGACCTTATGGCCGTTAACCTTATGTCACCCCACCATCACATTATTGCATTGTCATCGAGCCTTGATACGTGTGCAAAATTTCAATCAAACTTATGACCATTCAAAGTGGTAATAAGGCCAATAGACCTTATGGCCGTTGACCTTATGTCACCACATCATCACATTATGCATTGTCATCGAGCCTTGATACGTGTACAAAGTTTCAACCAAACTTATGGCCATTCAAAGTGGTAATAAGGCCAATTGACCTTATGGCCGTTGACCTTATGTCCCCACACCATCACATTAATGCATTATCCATGAGCCTTGATACGTGTGCGAAGTTTCAGTCAAACTTATG
This sequence comes from Eurosta solidaginis, assembly GCA_029619165.1. NCBI lineage: Eukaryota > Metazoa > Arthropoda > Insecta > Diptera > Tephritidae > Eurosta > Eurosta solidaginis. The sequence continues at coordinate 10,776 of JARSSU010031134.1, forward strand.
GCCATTCAAAGTGGCAATACGGCCAATAGACCTTATGGCCGTTGAACTTATTTCACCACACCATCACTTTAATGCATTGTCATCGAGCCTTGATACGTGTGCAAAGTTTCAATCAAACTTATGGTCGTTGACCTTATGTCACCAAACCATCACATTAATGCATTGCCAATGAGCCTTGATACGTGTGCAAAGTTTCAGTCAAACTTATGGCCATTCAAAGTGGCAATACGGCCAATAGACCTTATGGCCGTTGAACTTATTTCACCACACCATCACTTAATGCATTGTCATCGAGCCTTGATACGTGTGCAAAGTTTCAATCAACTTATGGCCATTCAAAGTGGTAATAAGGCCAATTGACCTTATGGCCGTTGACCTTATGTCACCAACCATCACATTAATGCATTCCCATGAGCCTTGATACGTGTGCAAAGTTTCAGTCAAACTTATGGCCATTCAAAGTGGTAATACGGCCAATAGACCGTATGGCCGTTGACCTTATTTCACCACACCATCACTTTAATGCATTGTCATGGAGCCTTGATACGAGTGCAAAGTTTCAATCAAACTTATGGCCATTCCAAGTGGTAATAAGCCAATTGACCTTATGGCCGTTGACCTTATGTCACCAGACCATCACATTAATGCATTGTCATCGGTCCTTGATACGTATGCAAAGTTTCAAATTAATCAGATTAAGCTCAAAGATTCAGTTATATAGATACAGGCCAAGCTAATAAAAGCGTGTTAATAAAGGAATGCATTTTTCGCATTATGTGCAAGGTTTCAAATCTATGGCCATTTGGGGTGGTCATAAGTTCAATTGACCCTATGTCCGTTAACCTTATGTCACCCCACCATCACATTATTGTAATATCATCGAGCCTTGATACGTGTGCAAAGTTTCAATCAAACTTATGGCCATTCAAAGTGGTAATAAGGCCAATTGACCTTATGGCCGTCACACTATCACATTAATGCATTGTCATCGAGCCTTGATACGTGTGCAATGTTTCAATCAAACTTATGGCCATTCAAAGTGGTAATAAGGACAATTGAACTTATGGCCGTTGACCTTATGTCACCAGACCTTCACATTAATGCATTGTCATCGGTCCTTGATACGTATGCAAAGTTTCAAATTAATAAGACTTCGAGAAACCGGTGAAAATTAAGCTCGAAGATCCCGTTACATACATACATAGATAGATACAGGTCAAGCTAATAAAAACGTGTTAATTAATGAAAAAAAGGGCTACAGTATGCTCTTTCATAGATGTGCCATGCATCCACTTCTATCATTAATAAAGGATGCGTTTTTCGCATTATGTGCAAGGTTTCAAATCTATGGCCATTTGGGGTGGTCATAAGTTCATTGACCTTATGTCCGCTAACCTTATGTCACCCCACTATCACATTATTGCATTGTCATCGAGCCTTGATACGTGTGCAAAGTTTCAAGCAAACATATGGCCATTCAAAGTGGTAATAAAGCCAATTGACCTTGTGGCCGTTGACCTTATGTCACCACACCATCACATTAATGCATTGTCATCGAGCCTTGATACGTTTGCAAAGTTTAAATCAAACTTATGGCCTTTCAAAGGGGTAATAAGGCCAACTGACCTTATGCCCGTTGACCTTATATCACCACACCATCACATTAATACATTGTCATCGAGCCTTGATACGTGTGCAAAGCTTCAGTCAAACCTATGGCCATTCAAAGTGTTAGTAAGGCCAATTGACCTTATGGCCATTGACCTTATGTCACCGCACCATCACACTAATGCATTGTCATCGGTCCTTGATATGTATGCAAAGTTTCCAATTAATCAGACTTCTAGAATCTCAAATATTCCGTTACATAGATAGAATGCGTTTTTTCGCATTATGTACAAAGTTTCAAATCTATGGCCCTTTAGGGTGGTCATAAATTCAATTGACCTTATGTCCGTTAACCTTATGTCACCCCACCATCACATTATTGCATTGTCATCGGGCCTGGATACGTGTGCAAAATTTCAATCAAACTTATGACCATTCAAATTGGTAGTAAGGCCAATAGACCCTATGGCCGTTGACCTTATGTCACCACACCATCACATTAATGCATTGTCATCGAGCCTTGATACGTGTGTAAAGTTTCAATCAAACTTATGGCCATTCAAAGTGGTAATAAGGCCAATTGACCTTATGGCCGTTGACCTTATTTCACCACACCATCACTTTAATGCATTGTGATGGAGCCTTGATACGAGTGCAAAGTTTCAATCAAACTTATGGCCATTCAAAGAGGTAATAATGCCAATTGACCTTATAGCCGTTGACCTTATGTCACCAAACCATCACATTAATGCATTGTCAATGAGCCTTGATACGTGTGCAAAGTTTCAATCAAACTTATGGCCATTCAAAGTCGTAATAAGGCAATTGACCTTATGGCCGTTGACCTTATATCACCAGACCATCACATTAATGCATTGTCATCGGTCCTTGATACGTATGCAAAGTTTCAAATTAATCAGATTAAGCTCAAAGATTCAGTTATATAGATACATGCCAAGCTAATAAAAGCGTGTTAATAAAGGAATGCATTTTTCGCATTATGTGCAAGGTTTCAAATCTATGGCCATTTGGGGTGGTCATAAGTTCAATTGACCCTATGTCCGTTAACCTATGTCACCCCCACCATCACATTATTGTATTATCATCGAGCCTTGATACGTGTGCAAAGTTTCAATCAAACTTATGGCCATCCAAAGTGGTAATAAGGCCAATTGACCTTATGGCCGTCACACTATCACATTAATGCATTGTCATCGAGCCTTGATACGTGTGCAATGTTTCAATCAAACTTATGGCCATTCAAAGTGGTAATAAGATAAATTGAACTTATGGCCGTTGACCTTATGTCACCAGACCTTCACATTAATGCATTGTCATCGGTCCTTGATACGTATGCGAAGTTTCAAATTAATCAGACTTCTAGAAACCGGTGAAAATTAAGCTCAAAGATCCCGTTACATACATACATAGATAGATACAGGCCAAGCTAATAAAAATGTGTTAATTATGAAAAAAAGGGCTCCAGTATGCTCTTTCATAGATGTGCCATGCATCCATTCTATCATTAATAAGGAATGCGTTTTTCGCATTATGTGCAAGGTTTCAAATCTATGGCCATTTGGGGTGGTCATAAGTTCAATTGACTTTATGTCCGCTAACCTTATGTCACCCCACTATCACATTATTGCATTGTCATCGAGCCTTGATACGTGTGCAAAGTTTCAAGCAAACATATGGCCATTTAAAGTGGTAATAAAGCCAATTGACCTTGTGGCCGTTGACCTTATGCCACCACACCATCACATTAATGCATTATCATCGAGCCTTGATACGTTTGCAAAGTTTCAATAAAACTTATGGCCTTTCAAAGTGGTAATAAGGCCAATTGACCATATGGCCGTTGACCTTATGTCACCACACCATCACATAAATGCATTGTCATCGAGCTTTTGATGCGGGTGCAAAGCTTCAGTCAAACCTATGGCCATTCAAAGTGGCAGTAAGGCCAATTGACCTTATGTCACCGCACCATCACATTAATGCCTTGTCATCGGTCCTTGATATGTATGCAAAGTTTGCAATTAATCAGACTTCTAGAATCTCAAATATTCCGTTACATAGATAGAATGTGTTTTTCGCATTATGTACAAAGTTTCAAATCTATAGCCCTTTAGGGTGGTCATAAATTAAATTGACCTTATGTCCGTTAACCTTATGTCACCCCACCATCACATTATTGCATTGTCATCGGGCCTTGATACGTGTGCAAAATTTCAATCAAACTTATGACCCTTCAAAGTGGTAGTAAGGCCAATAGACCTTATGGCCGTTGACCTTATGTCACCACACCATCACATTAATGCATTGTCATCGAGCCTTGATACGTGTGCAAAGTTTAAATCAACTTATGGCCATTCAAAGTGGTAATAAGGCCAATTGACCTTATGGGCCGTTGACCTTATGTCGCCACACCATCACATTAATGCATTGTCGATGAGTCTTGATACGTGTGCAAAGTTTCAGTCAAACTTATGGCCATTCAAAGTGGTAATAAGGCCAATTGACCTTATGGCCGTTGACCTTATGTCACCACACCATCACATTAATGCATTGTCAATGAGCCTTGATACGTGTGCAAAGTTTCAGTCAAATTTATGGCCATTCAAAGTGGTAATACGGCCAATAGACCTTATGGTCGTTGCCTTATTTCACCACACCATCATTAAGTGCATTGTCATCGAGCCTTGATACGTGTGCAAAGTTTCAATCAAACTTATGGCCATTCAAAGTGGTAATAAGGCCAATTGACCTTATGGCCGTTGACCTTATGTCACCAAACCATCACATTAATGCATTGCCAATGAGCCTTGATACGTGTGCAAAGTTTCAGTCAAACTTATGGCCATTCAAAGTGGTAATAAGGCCAATTGACCTTATGGCCGTTGACCTTATGTCACCACACCATCACATTAATGCATTGTCGATGAGTCTTGATACGTGTGCAAAGTTTCAGTCAAACTTATGGCCATTCAAAGTGGTAATAAGGCCAATTGACCTTATGGCCGTTGACCTTATGTCACCAAACCATCACATTAATGCATTGCCAATGAGCCTTGATACGTGTGCAAAGTTCCATTCAAACTTATGGCCATTTAAAGTCCTAATAAGGCCAATTGACCTTACGGCCGTTGACCTTATGTCACCAGACCATCACATTCATGCATTCTCATCGGTCTTGGGTGGTCATAAGTTCAATTGACCTTACGTCCGTTAACCTTATGTCACCCCACCATCACATTATTGCATTGCCATCGAGCCTTTATACGCGTGCAAAATTTCAATCAAACTTATGGCCATTCAAAGTGGTAATAAGGCCTATTGACCTTATGGCCATTGACCTTATGACCGTTGACCTTATGTCACCAAACCATCACATTAATGCATTGTCATCGAGCATTGGTACGTGTGGACAGTTTCAATTAAACTTATGGCCATCCAAAGTGGTAATATGGCCAATTGACCTTATGGCCGTTGACCTTATGTCACCCCACCTTCACGTTAATGCATTGTCATCGAGCCTTGATACGCGTGCAAAGTTTCGATCAAACTTATGGCCATTCAAAGTGGTAATAAAACCAATTGACCTTATGGCCGTTGACCTTATGGCCG
>JARSSU010031135.1:0-24487 GCA_029619165.1 Eurosta solidaginis
GATTACCTACCTATTTTTTATTTTATATTTATCTTAAAAATCGTTTAGATATGCTCAAATTTCACTAAATGCTTACGTGTATAGCTATATTGTTGTCTGAGAAATCATAGAGATCGGTGGTATATATAGTATATATCTCATACAACCGATTGTTCAGATAAGAAACTTTGCGCAATTTCTTCCCCATTTTAACAGCTAGAAGCTTCAAATTTCACCAAATGCTTACGTATATAGCATATATTGTTGTCTGAAAAAATCATAGAGATCGGTGGTATATATTATATACTTCATATAACTGTCATTTTTGCCCCTTTTTTACGGCTAGAAGCTTCAAAATTCATCAAATTTCATCAAATAGTTACGTTTACGTCATATATTTTTGAAATACGTGATTCGTAGTCATAGTTTTTACATGCAGACCACAAAAAACGTGAAGCTTTGAATCCTCACACAGATTACCTACCTATTTTTTATTTTATATTTATCTTAAAAATTGTTTAGATATGTTCAAATTTCACTAAATGCTTACGTGTATAGCATATATTGTTGTCTGAGAAAATCATAGATACCGGTGGTATATATAGTATATATCCCCTACAACCGATTGTTCAGATAAGAAACTTTGCGCAATTTCTTCCCCATTTTAACAGCTAGAAGCTTCAAATTTCACCAAATGCTTACGTGTATAGCATATATTGTTGTCTGAAAAAATCATAGAGATCGGTGGTATATATATTATATACCCCATATAAACTCAATTTTTGCCCCCTTTTTACGGCTAGAAGCTTCAAAATTCATCAAATTTCATCAAAGAGTTACGTTTACGTCATATATTGTTGAAATACGTGATTCGCAGTCATAGTTTTTACACGCAGACTACAAAAAAACAGAAACTTTGCATCCTCACACAAAGTACCTACCTGTTTTTATACCTTTCATGAAAATGAAATGGTATATTAATTTCGTCACGAAACCGAAAATTGTAAGTCTTAAAGGAAAATAGATAGACCCACCATTAAGTATACCGAAATAATCAGGTTGAAGAGCTGAGTTGATTTAGCCATGTCCGTCTGTCCGTCTGTCCGTCTGTCTGTTTGTATGCAAACTAGTCCCTCAATTTTTGAGATATCTTGATAAAATTTGGTGAGCGGGTGTATTTGGGTGTCCGATTAGACATTTATCGGAACCGACCGGATCGGACCACTATAGCATATATCCTCCATACAACCGATTTTTCAGAAAAAGAGGATTTTTGTAATATCTTACCCAATTTAACAGATTGAAGCTTCAAACTTCACCATATACTTTCGTATATTGCACATATTGTTGCCTGAAAAAATTGATGAGATCGGTCGTATATATAGTATATATCCCCCACAACCGATTGTTCAGATAAGGAACTTTTCGTAATTACTGCCCCATTTTAAGAGCTAGAGGCTTCAAATTTCAACGAATGCTTAGGTATATAGCATATATTGTTGTCTGAAAAAATCATAACGATCGGTGGTATATATAGTATATATATGGTGGTATATATATATAGTATAGTATATATATATATATTTTCGCAAATTTTAGCCCCATTTTAACAGCTAGAAGCTTCAAATTTCACCGAATACTTACGTATATAGCATATATTGTTGTCTGAAAAAATCATAGAGATCGGTTGTATATATAGTATATATCTCATACAACCGATTGTTCAGATAAGAAACTTTTCGCAATTTCTACCCCATTTTAACAGCTATAAGCTTCAAATTTCACCGATTGCTTACTTATATAGCATATATTGTTGTCTAAAAAATCATAGAGATCGGTTGTATATATAGTATATATCTCATACAACCGATTGTTCAGATAAGAAACTTTTCGCAATTTCTACCCCATTTTAACAGCTATAAGCTTCAAATTTCACCGATTGCTTACGTATATAGCATATATTGTTGTCTGAAAAAATCATAGAGATCGGTTGTATATATAGTATATATCTCATACAACCGATTGTTCAGATAAGAAACTTTTCGCAATTTCTACCCCATTTTAACAGCTAGAAGCTTCAAATTTCACCAAATGCTTAAGTATATACCATATATTGTTGTCTGAAAAAATCATAGAGATCGGTTGTATATATAGTATATATCTCATACAACCGATTGTTCAGATAAGAAACTTTGTGCAATTTCTGCCCCGTTTTAACAGCTAGAAGCTTCAAATTTCACAAAATGCTTACGTATATAGCATATATTGTTGTCTGAAAAAATCATAGAGATCGGTGGTATATATATTATATACTTCATATAAACTTCTTTTTGCCCCTTTTTTACGGCTAGAAGCTTCAAAATTCATCAAATTCATCAAATAGTTACGTTTACGTCATATATTTTTGAAATACGTGATTCGTAGTCATAGTTTTTACATGCAGACCACAAAAAACGTGAAGCTTTGCATCCTCACACAGATTACCTACCTATTTTTTATTTTATATTTATCTTAAAAATCGTTTAGATATGTTCAAATTTCACTAAATGCTTACGTGTATAGCATATATTGTTGTCTGAGAAAATCATAGATACCGGTGGTATATATAGTATATATCCCATACAACCGATTGTTCAGATAAGAAACTTTGCGCAATTTCTTCCCCATTTTAACAGCTAGAAGCTTCAAATTTCACCAAATGCTTACGTATATAGCATATATTGTTGTCTGAAAAAATCATAGAGATCGGTGGTATATATATTATATACTTCATATAATCTGTCATTTTTGCCCCTTTTTTACGGCTAGAAGCTTCAAAATTCATCAAATTTCATCAAATAGTTACGTTTACGTCATATATTTTTGAAATACGTGATTCGTAGTCATAGTTTTTACATGCAGACCACAAAAAACGTGAAGCTTTGAATCCTCACACAGATTACCTACCTATTTTTTATTTTATATTTATCTTAAAAATTGTTTAGATATGTTCAAATTTCACTAAATGCTTACGTGTATTGCATATATTGTTGTCTGAGAAAATCATAGATACCGGTGGTATATATAGTATATATCCCCTACAACCGATTGTTCAGATAAGAAACTTTGCGCAATTTCTTCCCCATTTTAACAGCTAGAAGCTTCAAATTTCACCAAATGCTTACGTGTATAGCATATATTGTTGTCTGAAAAAATCATAGAGATCGGTGGTATATATATTATATACCCCATATAAACTCAATTTTTGCCCCCTTTTTACGGCTAGAAGCTTCAAAATTCATCAAATTTCATCAAATAGTTACGTTTACGTCATATATTGTTGAAATACGTGATTCGCAGTCATAGTTTTTACACGCAGACTACAAAAAACCAGAAACTTTGCATCCTCACACAAAGTACCTACCTGTTTTTTATTTTATATTTATCTTAAAAATCGTTAAGGTATGCAGATCTGTTCACTATATATTTCTTATCTTATACATCCGATTATTCGGAGATTACGAACGGGATAAGATTATTGTTCAGCCCCATTCATGAAAGGTATGAAGTCTTCGGCACAGCCGAAGACAGTCCCGTTCTTCTTGTTTATTTTATATTTATCTTAAAAATCGTTAAGGTATGCAGATCTGTTCACTATATATTTCTTATCTTATACATCCGATTATTCGGAGATTACGAACGGGATAAGATTATTGTTCAGCCCCATTCATGAAAGGTATGAAGTCTTCGGCACAGCCGAAGACAGTCCCGTTCTTCTTGTTTATTTTATATTTATCTTAAAAATGTTAAGGTATGCAGATCTGTTCACTATATATTTCTTATCTTATACATCCGATTATTCGGAGATTACGAACGGGATAAGATTATTGTTCAGCCCCATTCATGAAAGGTATGAAGTCTTCGGCACAGCCGAAGACAGTCCCGTTCTTACTTGTTTTTTGTTACATTCTAGTACATATACCAAGGGAACTATTAAACCATTTAAACCTCCTGCAAATAATAGAATTTCAATAAAATCGAGAACTGTATTCAAATATCTAATCTAATATATATTATAAATGGGAAAGTTTGGATGTTTGTCCAAACGTTTGTCTTTGTGACTCGCAAGAGCGGCTGGACCGATTTGGATGAAATTTTGCACACATATAGCCAATAGTCTAGAAGGATCTACTAGCTATATATTTTTCAAAAGGAGAGAGGTCCTCCCCTCCTAGGAACAGTTATAATTTAATTATTATATTTTTTAGTCTTTGCGACTGAATTACGCCAGAACGGCTACACGGATTTTGATGAAATTTGGGACACAGACAGTAGTCTAGTAGCGAAATTTTTTTCGAACATGGAAAGAGGGGTGGGAGTCCCACGACCCCTTCGAGCAATTACTTTTTAATAATTTTTACACATTATAACTTTACGTATACTGGCCTTCACCAATATCACAGAATCAAGGGGTCAAATAAGTCGAGGGCTTACAAAGTGAGCAGTGACACCCTCCGCCCCCCCCCTTTATCTCCCCTCTGGTGTAAAATCTATAAATTGTTATAACTCAATATAAATTGTCTCCTAAATCAATAGTTTTTGGTATCTGGCACATACAGATCGAGACAATTTTGGAAAAAAGAGCAGCGGTCCTTCTCCTCCCGCCATTGTTTTTATTAGCACGCTTTTATTAGCTTTACCTGTATGTTTCTTTGTAACTCTTCATTCGCTCCAACGCGCCTGCTGCCTTATTAAAATGGTTCTACAATTAGCTTCGCTTTATTTGTAATCCCGTTGGGTTCATATCGAGGCCCTCCCGGGATCATTTTTTGATGGTTTTCGGGATCATTTCTGCATAGTTTTCGTGATCCGTCTGGGATCCCGTCGGGGTTATTTTGGGATATTTTCGGGACTATTCCGGGATCATTTCGGGACTATTTCGCGATCATTTATGGACCTTTCCGGCATCATTTCTGGATGGGTTTCGGGATCCATTCGGCATCCCGTCGGGGTATTTTCGGGATCATTTGCGTACCTTTGAGAGATAAATTATTGAAGGTTTCCGGGATCATTACGGGACTTTTTCGGGGTCATTTTGGATCCCTTCCGCCATCATTTCTGGATGGTTGTCGGGATACGTCCGGGATCCCGTCGGGGTCATTTCGTGACTTTTTCGGGATCATTTGGGGTCCCTTCCGGCATCATTTCTGGATGGTTTTCGGGATCCGTCCGGGATCATTTCGGGACTATTAGGGGATCATTTGAAGACCTTTCCGGTATCATTTTTGCATAGTTTCCGGGATCCGGCGGGGATCTCGACGGGGTCATTCCGGGACTTTTTCTCAACTAATGCGGGATCATTTGGGACACCCTTTCGGCATTATTTCTGGATGGTTTTCGGGATCCGTCCGGGATCCTGTCAGGGCTCATTTCGGGACCTTTTCTCGACTAATACGGGATTATTTGGCGACCCTTTCGGCATCATTTCTGGATGGTTTTCGGGATCCGTCCGGGATCATTTCGGGACTATTTCGGGATCATTTGGGGTCCCTTCCGGCATCATTTCTGAATGGTTTTCGGGATCCGTCCGGGATCCCGTGGGGGTCATTTTGGGACTTTTTCGGGATCATTTGGAGTCCCTTGCGGCATCATTTCTGGATGGTTTTCGGGATTCGTCCGGGATCCCGTCGGGGTCATTTCGGTACTTTTTCTCGACTAATACGGGATCATTTGGGGACCCTTTCGGCATCATTTCTGGATGGTTTTCGCGATCCGTCCGGGATCCCGTCAGGGTCATTTCGGGACTATTAGGGGATCAATTGAGGACCTTTCCGGCATCATTTCTGGATAGCTTTCGGGATCCGTCCGGGATCCCGTCGGGATCATTTCGGACTTTTTCGGGATCATTTGTGGTCCCTTCCGGCATCATTTCTGAATGGTTTTCGGTATCCGTCCGGGATCCCGTCGGGATCATTTCGGGACTTTTTCGGGATCATTTGGGGTCCCTTCCGGCATCATTTCTGAAAGGTTTTCGGGATCCGTCCGGGATCCCGTGGGGGTCATTTTGGGACTTTTTCGGGATCATTTGGGGTCCATTCCGGCATCATTTCTGGATGGTTTTCCGGATTCGTCCGGGATCCCGTCGGGGTCATTTCGGTACTTTTTCTCGACTAATACGGGATCATTTGGGGACCCTTTCGGCATTATTTCTGGATGGTTTTCGGGATCCGTCCGGGATCCTGTCAGGGTCATTTCGGGACTTTTTCTCGACTAATACGGGATAATTTGGGGACCCTTTCGGCATCATTTCTGGATGGTTTTCGGGATCCGTAGGGGATCATTTCGGGACTATTAGGGGATCATTTGAAGACCTTTCCGGCATCATTTCTGCATAGTTTCCGTGATCCGTCGGTGATATCGACGGAGTCATTTCGGAACTATTTCGGGATCATTTGGGGTACCTACCGGGATCACATCTCAATGGTTTTCGGTATCCGTCCGGTATCCCGTCGGGGTTATTTCGGGACTTTTTCGGGTTCACTTGGGGTCCCTTCCGGATCATTTCTGGATGGTTTTAGGACTTTTTCGGGATCATTTGGAGACCCTTTTCGGCATTATTTCTGGATGGTTTTCGGGATCGCTTAGGGATCCCAGCAGGGTAATTTCGGGACTATTAGGGGATCATTTGGGGACCTTTCCGGCATCATTTCTGGATAGTTTTCGCAATCCGTTCGGGATCATTTGGTGTACCCTCCATCATCATCTCTAGATAGTTTTCGGGTTCCCGTCGGGGTCACTTCGGGACTTTTTCTCGACTGATACGGACTCATTTGAGGACCCTTTCGGCATCATTTCTAGATAGTTTTCGGGATCCGTCCGGGATCCCATCAGGGGCATTTCGGGATTATTAGGGGATCATTTGAGGACCTTTCCGGCATCATTTCTGGATAGCTTTCGGGATCATTTGGGGTATTTTCCGACATCATTTCTGTATGGTTTTCGGGATCCATCCGGGATCCCATCGAGGTCTTTTCGTGACTTTTTCGGGATCATTTGGTGTCTCTTCCGGCATAATTTCTGAATGGTTTTCGGGGTCCGTCAGGAATCCCGTCGGGGCCGTTCCTGAACTTTTTCGGGACTAATACGGGATCATTTTGGGAGCCTTTCGGTATCACTTCTGGATGGTTTTCGGGATCCGTTTGGGAACCCGTCGGGGCATTTCGGGAATTTTTCGGGACTAATACGGGATCGTTTAGCGACCCTTCCGGCATCATTTCCGGATGGATTTCGGTATTTGTACGGGAACCCATCAGGGTATTTTCGGGACTTTTTCGGAACTATTTCGGGATCATTTGGGGACCCTTTAGGGGTCATTTCGGGACCTTTTTTGAATTATTACGGGATCATATGGGGACCCTCTCGACATCATTTCTGGATGGGTTTCGGGATCCGTCCGGGATCCCATCAGGGTTATTTCGCGACTTTTCGGGAATATTTCGGGATTATTTTGGGACCATTTCGGGATAATTTGTGGATGGGTTTCGGGATCCGTCCAGGATCCCGTCGGAATTTTTTCGGGACATTTTCGGGACTATTTCGGGATCATTTTGGGACCATTGCGGCATAATTTCTGAATGATTTTCGGGATTCGTACGGGATCCCATCGGAGTTATTTCTGGGCTTTTCCGGGATCATTTGGGTATCCCTCCAGATTCATGGATGGTTTTCGTGATACCGTCAGGGTCAAATGGGGACTCTTTGGGACTATTTCGAGATCATTTAGAGACTCTTCCGGCATTATTTCGGGATGTTTTTCGGGATGCATACGGAATCCCGTCGGCGTACTTTCGGAACTTTTTCAGGGCTATATCGGGTTCCGTCAAAAATATTTCGGGACTTTTTTGGGAGTATTTCGGGATCATTTCAGGATAGATACTTCAGGGATAATTTCTGGATGATTTTCGGAATCCCTGCAGGATCCCGTCAGGATCATTTTGGGACCCCTCCGGGATAATTTATGGATTATTTTCGGGAACTGTCCGGGATCCCGTCGGAGTTATTTCGGGACTTTTTGGGGCTTTTTTCCGGATTATTTCGGGATCATTTTGGTACCCTTGCGGGGATAATTTCTGTATGCTTTTCGGGATCTGTCCGGGATTCCGTCGGAGTTTTTTCGGGAATTTTTCCGGACCATTTCGGAATCATTTGCGGACCCTTCAGAGATCAATTCTGGATGGTTTTCGGGATTCCGTCAGGAATTTTCGGGACTATTTCGGAATCATTTTGGGACCCCTCCTGGTTAATTTCTGGATGATTTTCGGGATGTGTCCGGAAATTTTAGTATCATCTTGGGACCCTTCAGGGATCATTTTAGGTCTCTTCGCAACCGGTAGTTCAGCACACATGCCTTTTTAAATTATGAGCTTTTATGGCCGTGGATTTGCTGCTAATTATTCGTAATTAAAATTCGGTATGTTTAATCTTCAATCTAACAGAGATTTTTCGTTCTATTTTTGAATTTTTTAAACGAATCGTGTAACGAACTGTTATAACTATAATTACACTTTTTGTAATATTTTAACCAACTAAATACCCGAAAAATCAACACTATTTTCATCTAAAAAATTCTCTTTGGTTTTAGCAAATTGTAGTTTCACTCTTTTGTTCTATGAGTAGTAATTATTTCACCCCTCTCATATCAATTAATTTAATTTAAAAACAAAATGTATTTTTTTTTAATTCGAGAAAACTGTATTGTACTATTCATGAAAGCGTACCTTTCGGCTTATCTTCTCATTTAGTTCTACTAAATTACAAAAATAAAATACATTAGACAAAAATAATTTTTAAACAGATAACGTGAATAGCACATATATTTTATTTTCTCCTTGCGGACGGGGCCGCGGGTAAAGGCTAGTATACATATAAAGAAAACACTTGCCATGTAATGTATATAATTGGGAAAAAAGTGCCGTCCATATGAATCGAGGAGCAACTTGCTAAAAATTTCAAATTTTATTTTGGTGAAAAAATGATTAGCCTTTGATAATTTGGCCCACTATCATATAGCAAAAATTGTTTTCCATCTATTGTTTTGATAAATTCATTTTCAAGAACGAGTTCTTTGAGATTATTAGGATTTTTCGGAACGAAATTTAGAGCACGTGTTCGCCTGACGATGCGCATCATTTGATCGACTGAAGTGAGAATCGGTCTAACAGCTATACTTGCATTTGATATAATCTGTCCTACAATATCTCTCGGGTACGACACTCTTCAGTAGCCTTTCGTTTTAAGTCTTTTGCCAATCGATAACATTCCACTTTCCTAGCATCTGGTGCATGTAAATGTATGCCCGTTATCTTCATGTTGTCATTATTTTCACCTGGTTCCACGTTGTTATATCGAATTAATCTGGCACCACAATTCGATTCACTTTTTTTACTAAAACATATTCACGAAAGTGAAAAAACTTCCAATTTTGTGAATTAGAATTAAGTTCTTACTTTCTACAGAAAAAATAATCTGTTTCATTATACGACCTATCGAATGTATATTCAAATCCATCTAAGAAAATTTACAATAACACGAAAAAGTGATGATAAAAAATAAAGACAGTGATCATACATTAAAAATGGATTAGTAGTTTATACTTAAAATATATTAAAACTGAAAAACCAAACATTTAAGTAGTCAGAAGGCAGAAAGACATTTATAACTGAAAATTTGGAAAATAACCAGATGGCTGAAAAAAAATTCAGAAGTCAAATTTCAGAAGTCAAAATTCAGAAAGTAATCAGACAGCAAAAAAACATTAAATTTTGCGCAAAATTTAATGTTTTTTGCTGTCTGATTACTTTCTGAATTTTGACTTCGAAAGTTTGACTTCTGAATATTGACTTCTGAATTTTGACTTCTGAAATTTGACTTCTGAAATTTGACTTCTGAAAATTGACTTCTGCAATTTTGATTTCTGAATTTTTGTTTCTGAGTTTTGACTTCTGAATTTTTGCTTTCTGAAAAAAGACTTCTGATTAATGTTTTCTGAAAAAATGTGTTTCTGAATTTTTGTTTTCTGAATTAATGGCGGGAACCCATATGCATATAAAAGGAAATATGATGATTTAAAGCAGGAACCAATATTATTTATAAAAAGCACAAACAAAATAGGTCCGTGAATGCCACCCTGAGGAGCTCCGCACATTGCAAAAAATGGGTGGGACTTTATGCGATTAAGCGCAAATCTTTACTATAAACTTAGGCAATATGTATTAGAGGAAAGTTGCATACATATATAATTATCTATATAAATAAAAAGTTTGCGAAAATATCTCACTTACTTGATGCCGGTCCGAAAACATCCAATAGATGCCCAATAATGGGTAAGCCTTTTGGTCCAGGCAATCGGTCGGCCAACTTGTATAAATGACGTCGCGATAGACGCCAATAAGTCAGCCATAACAAAAAGGTGGGAAGTAAAAGAAAATAAAAAACGCTGCTTGGCGATATGAAAACATGATCTTTTAAAATTTCCAGCGACATAATTGCTGGTTATAATTATAATCTTGATTAATGCAAATATATTTAACTGTATTGATGCGCAAATTTGTTGTTGTTTTTTTTTATTAAAAAGTATATTTATTTTTGTAATATTGTTATATAATAATAATAATAATAATAATAATAATCTTCGCAGACAAATATCAATTAAGTCCTTTGGCCATTAAATAATGCACAATTAATTAAAATACACAGACACACACACACACATGAACGATTTTAAATATTGTTGTATATTATACTACACAAATATGTACTTGCACTAGTTTTTGCCTTTATTAAATATATACAGCGATTATTGTATGTTTGTATGTATGCCACTTAATTAGTTGTATGAAGCGCCTGAAGCTTAAATTCGCCCGTACACAATCACTGTATATTTACTAAATGTTGCAACTTTGCTTAGTCAATTCACAAGGCAACCACTTCCTCTTCAGTTGCTTATATTGTTGTTGAATTTGTTATATTTTTGGTTGCCATTCAATGTCCACGTTTATCACCAAATGCCCGTTAGCGTTCAACTGCTAATCTACGCCCGCATTGAGTGCGCTTTTATAGCCTAGAGCTACCTTAGAGAGTGTCATTCAACAACCCGACATTGGACTAGGAGAGTCAACACAAATTGCAAGTTGCAAAGTGCAAAATCAAAATCGTGAATTGCATGCCACAAGCTTAAATCGAATTCTCCAGGTGTGGTTGTGTTGTACATTGAGGATGAGGTGGCGAGCTTGCAATCGAGGAAATACCTCATTGGTTACGCTCCATAAATGCATACCAACTAAACGTAAGCTAAGCTTGAGCAAAGTTAAATTGAGCATAAACACGCAGAAGTAAAAGAAAATAAAAAACGCTGCTTGGCGATATGAAAACATGATCTTTTAAAATTTCCAGCGACATAATTGCTGGTTATAATTATAATCTTGATTAATGAAAATATATTTAACTGTATTGATGCGCAAATTTGTTGTTGTTTTTTTTTATTAAAAAGTATATTTATTTTTGTAATATTGTTATATAATAATAATAATAATAATAATCTTCGCAGACAAATATCAATTAAGTCCTTTGGCCATTAAATAATGCACAATTAATTAAAATACACAGACACACACACACATATGCACGATTTTAAATATTGTTGTATATTATACTACACAAATATGTACCTGCACTAGTTTTTGCCTTTATTAAATATATACAGCGATTATAGTATGTTTGTATGTATGCCACTTTCTTAGTTCGTTGGCTATCGGCAGTGATATTTTCTAATCTAGATAAGAGCGTGGCTTAGTTCAAAATATTTGTGTGCGTCAATCAGTATTCTCCTGAAGACTCAGTTTGTTTGCAAAATGAGTGTAGCTGAGTGAAAGTGAGTACAATGTTTTGACACTTAAATACTCTCTATCGGTATTGCTGCGGTGCGCTCTTATGTGTTGTATTGAAAGTAAAAGTGCATTAAAACGATGAAAGTCAAGAGCTATGAGGCCTCTAAAGCCGTGCCTTACTATTTATATACAAACGAAAATGAGCTAATACGGGCTGCAGGAAGAAACGGTTGAGCAGGTTCTGCGTTCGTGTCCTGCGCTCGTAAGTTCAAGGTGCCAGTTATAGAAGTGGCACATTTACCAGATATCGATCAGAATTTAACTAGATCCTAGAACACTTCTAGTACTTGCCAAGATGACGGAGTTATATTATAACATAAATCCTGCTTCTTAATTGGGGTTTTTCTGTTTGGTCGTCAAACAATTTCTGGGAAAACGGACGCATTCAGTTTATGCGAGGTCTTTATTGACCGGCCAGTTTAACGTAACCAAGCTAAATAATTCAAGCCTGTCCCCTTCTATGGATTGTTGGAACGCGCTACACACTGCCTCTTATACATATCCAATCGTTGGAAACCATTAAGGGATAGCACGGATTGTAGTCAGCGCGGTTGTGATTAGGCTTCGAGCCATGGGGTATTGCTCGATTGGAAAAAGAAGAGTTCCAGTTCCGTTATGGAAACTATGGTGGCACACCAGTAATGTGTTGTGATTTGGGGAAAGATATGTGACCATAAAGTCAATTGATCTTTTGACCACTTCTAATGGTCTAGAACTCAATTTCAGTTATGTACGACCATATGAAATGGTCACAACGTCAAAAATTAAATAGCCATAATGTCAACGATATTGGTATTATGAGCATGCTGCTTTTTCGAAGTGGTCAAAGAGCCAACTATTTTTCTCAAATGACCATAAGGTAAACTATTTTGTTTCTCACATAGACAATTGACCTTATGTCCACTTTAAATCGTCACAAAGTCAATTGAAGTTATGACGGACCATATTAAATGGTCACACCACCAAATTTCAAATAGGCACAATGTCAACGATATTGACGATCCTGCTTTTCCGAAATGATCATAAAGTCAACTCAAGTGGCCATAAGGACAAATAGTTTGTTTCGCATATCCACGTATTAAAGTGCTAACGACTGTTAATTTATTTTATTGTTTTAGAGATAGCTTTTGATGATGTGTTGTAGTTAACATGGGATTTGGAATTGTTGCTCTAAGGCAGCCAGCATATCTGCCCATCCCGCTCTATTGAAATGGCAACTAACTTTGATTTGGTATTACCTTACTATGCTTATTGTACTCTAATAAGGTCATCTTTCATTATGCCTAACATGAATTTCCAGGCCTGAAGACATGTTGCTGTTGTTGAGGTGTTGTCCTCCAGCCTTTTCTATATCGTCTGCGACATGTGGGTTTAGGATCCTTTAAACAAGTTTTCCGGATGTGTCGAGCAAGCATAACGGTGATGGTTAATTCGGATCCCCTTTGCTCTTTCCAATTAACACTAACTGCTGCTTTTTCCATGTATTGGAGAATAATCGGGGCCCGGGACTAAACAATTTACGTGCCCCCTATAAAAAATCAACTAATACATTTGATTAACTTGAACTAATGACGTCTCATTCATGAATCATTTTTGATGGATTACATAAAAAAAATGTTTGCCACATCAACTAAATGATTTTTGGACTTAGAACTGACAATAAAATTAACACAGAATATTTACTATTTATATCGTTTCATTGTAACGTACAAATAAAATTCTCTTTTAACAGCCACATATGGTTTCAAATAACCTTTTCTAGTTATTTGGTAACATTATAATACATTTCTGATAAATTTAATGATGATTGTAAATTTTAATTATTCAATATAGAAAGTTCGGATATCAGGGAGTGGCTTTACTTGCTTTTGTCGCTGCAAAATTTTTATAATAATATCAAAATTTAACTGCCTTGCCAAAACGGATTCAACACAAAGCGTGGATTCAACACAAAGTCCTGAAACTCGCTCTTGAGATGAACACGATCTATGAAAGTTTTTGATTCTTGAAAGGACGCTGAAGGAACGTTCTGCACTAGCTACAGTGACAGGTTTAGTGCAAAAGATACGTAAAGCAACACAAATGTTGGGGAAAATCGTAAACATATTTTGAACATATGTAGATGGTAGCCACCGACCACCGTGGTGTGACGGGTAGCGTGCTCCGTCTACCACACCGTATGCCCTGGGTTCACACCCCGGGCAAAGCAACATCAAAATTTTAGAAATAAGTTTTTCACTTAGAAGAAAATTATTCTAAGTGGGGTCGCCGCTCGGCAGTGTTTGGCAAGCGCTACGGGTGTATTTCTGCCATTAAAAACCTCTCTTTGAAAATTCATCTGCCTTGCAGATGCCGTTCGGAGTCGGCATAAAACATGTCGGTCCCGTCCGGCCAATTTGTAGGGAAAATCAGGAGGAGCACGACGCAAATTGGAGAGAAGCTCCGCCTAAGATCCCTTCGGAGGTTATTGTGCTTTACATTTATTTTTATTTATTTAAATGGCACCCACTCCGTTGGAAGGACCAGGTGGAAAACGATTTAAACTCTCTTGGTGTGACCAATTGGCGCCGGTTGGCGGAGCGAAGGAGCGACTGGCGCGCCTTGTTGGACGGCCATAACCGTTTAGACGGTTAAGCGCCAATTAAGTAAGTAAGCTTCGAGAAATGTCTGACTTGTATTTCTCGACAAATTTTGCTGCGCTCGCTCGAAGCGTAGTTTCATCCATGTCTTCAAATTGCCACAAAAAGGAAAACGTTTCGCTCAAATTTTTCATATCTGCAAATTGTTCAGTAATGCCAGTGATTACCGAATCAACGATCACCAGGAATGTATTGTTTTTAAAATCAGACTCTAAATCATCCGTAATCATCTCATTGAAATTATCTTCAGAACGTCTTTTGGGTTTTCTCTTTCGAATGTCCGGAAACTTTCGCGAGATGTTCAATTGAACAGCAACTGTTTTGCATTCGTTTAAAATTGTTTCTCATTGGTTCCTGATCAACTTCAAATCAGCTAATAAGGCATCTAGATATCGGACATCAACATCTATGGTGGCGTCTCTAGCTTAGAGGACCACGTGTCTAGGTGTAAGCCACATACTATAAGATATTCCTATTATGTTACATATTTAAAATGAACGCATCTGTATAATATTACCAATGTATTATTAGTGTGCAGTTCGATAGTTCGATAACTTTAGTACACCAGTTGTAAGACATGGTCTTCCGTTTTGAACAATCTAGCTGTGCACACACGCCAAGTTGAAATTAAATTAAATCTTTAAAAATGAAATCAATTGTTTTATTGAATGATACATGGTGTCAGAAGTGGACCAAACCACATCAAGCTTTATACTTTTATTATATAATTACCATTGATAATTGTCATAATGGCTGAAAATCGACTACCGTCTGAATTGGACTGCAGCAATCTCGCTAAAGACTGGCCCACATGGAAAGGAACTTTTTGCATGTACCTACATGCCAATGGAAAACTAAAAGAAAAAGAAGACGTCAAAATTGTAACATTTTTATGGCTTATAGGACCGAAAGCAATGGAAATGTATAACACGCTGTTCCCAAACGATGGGTCAACTGACCAATTGCTTGGCATACCTGCAAATACTAGCAATGGCGGTGAGGGTGCACGGTCATTAGCAAATGTGCTGGATGCTTTTGACAATTACTGCATTCCAAAAAAGAACGTGGCAATGGAATCATTCAAATTTAATACGCTAACGCAATAATAAAAACATCCTTTTTCTGAGTTTGAAATGGAACTGCGCACTCAAATACGTTATTGCGAATACAACTGTAGTTGTGGTCAGTCATTCGGCGATCGTATTTTACGAAACCGATTCATTTTGGGTGTATATGACAAAATGGAGATGATCCACTACAAAAGATAATTGAGAAGTGTAAGGTATACGAAGCTGCAAATTCTCACAAAATGCTATTGGAACAGGGAAATTCCAAAACCATCAACACAATCGAAGAATCTGTGCATGCAATTACACGTTTTTGCTACAATTGCGGGCAACAATTTACAACTGGTCATTTAAATACGTGCAAAGCAAAGGAAGTAACCTGCCGAGGTTGTAGAAAAATGGGTCATTTTGTGAAAATGTGTCGCGGAAAGAAAAACCAGCAATTAACGGATAAGAAGACAACAAACAACGGACAGAGAGCAAATCCCGGATTAAGCAAGCAGCATGGACAGGTACACTCAGTAGGAGATCACTATAATTGGAACGATGAAGGTAAAGCTTGTAATAAAACAAATATATCAACCAGGTTAGTAGGTAATGTTCATATTTATAGAATAAATACCAGTAATAATGGAACATACAAGTGGACCAAGAAATATTATATACAAAACACCCCAATTTCATTCAAAATATACTCCGGATCCGATGTCAATTGCATTCCTGTCAAATATCTTTCAAAATTTAAAACTAAATAATAAAAACTCTTGGCACAGTAATATTAAAATGCACTGATCCTGACTTGAATACGGAACAAGAGGCAGAGTTTGTTGTTGTAGATAATGCGAGCGTACCAATTTTAGGGTTGGAGACTAGCGTGAACTTTAAGATCATAAAACGGATGGATATCAATACTATACAGTCTAAAACGACACCGTTTCCAAAAAGTAAGAGTAATTTTATTAAGCAATATAGTACTGTTTTCAGTGGATTAGGTCAATTTCCAGAAACTGTTTCAATAACACTAAAGGAGGGGTCTATACCTTGTCTGCATTATAAGAAAAGAATACCATTAAGTTTGCTAGAGCGTTTTAAATGCAAAATTGAGGAGATGGTGGGGAATAAAGTTATCACTCCAGTCAATCACCCTACGGGACTGGGTACATAATGTACAGTTAGTGGAAAAGAAAAATGACATTCGAGTGTGTCTGGATCCAAAGCTATTAAACAAGTGTACAAAACGATAGCATTTTCTGATCCCGACTTTCGATGATGTAACTAGTCAATTAGCAAACTAATGTATATTTACTGTACTCGATCTCAGTAGTGGGTTTTGGCAAATGGAGTTGGATGAACCAAGCTCAAGTTTAACAACGTTTATGACACCGTTTGGTGGCTATAAGTTCAATCGCGTACCCTTTGGCTTAAATTGTGCGCCAGGAATGTTTCAGAAAGAAATGGTCAAACATTTCGGCGATATTCCCGGTGTCATAATATACTTTGATGATATGGCAATCGTGGCGGAAACTCTGGATCAGCATGACGAGATTCTCGCAACAGTCTTGAAGCGAGCAATTGACAAAGGTATAAGATTCAATCCAGATAAAATTCAATATCGTCAAAACGGAAATGAAATTCATGGGTCGTATAGTGTCAAAAGGTACAATTAAACCAATTGACAAATATCGTGAAGCGATAATCAAGCTGAAAAAGCCAGAAAATAAAAGCGATGTTATCCGATTTTTGGGTATGCTTAAGTTTCTGGCGGCATATATTCCGCACTTATCAAAACAATCGGCAAAGTTACGTGAACTAACGCATAACAACGCTAAGTGTCAGTGGACTGATGCTCATGAAGATGAATTTCAAAATCTCATTACTATCATTACATCTGACCCAGTACTAGTTCTATATGACAAGGAAAAACCGGTAGTGGTGCAGACAGATGCATCAAAAGATGGTTTAAGTTGCGTTTTACTTCAAGAGGGACATCCTGTAGCTTATGCGTCCTGAACTCTCAGTAAATAAGGACAGAAATGGCCACAAATTGAGAAAGAGTTGCTAGCTATAGTATTTTCCTGCATAAAATTTCATTATTATCTCTACGGTCGTGAATTTTTAGTACAGAGTGATCATAAGCCGCTCGAATCCCTTCTGAAGAAAGAAATTGATGAGGTCACGCCTAGGCTGCAGGCTATGTTCATGTTTTTACTCAAATATCCAAAGATGGAGGTAGTTTATACTCCCGGTAAGCAAATGTTGGTTGCTGATTGCCTTTCTCGGGCTCCTTTAGGTGAAACGGTTGAAATTGCCGAGCTTAAGGGAGTTATTCATACGCTGTCAAGGAAAGTTTGCATATCGAAATCTAATTATGATTTATATTGCAAGCATATAGAGCAGGATGAGGATTACAAGAAAACATGTCAATACGTGGAACAGGGATGGCCCAGTTATCACCAATTGAATGAGCTAAGCAAAACATTTTCACAAATACAAGTCTGAAATCCCCTACGAAAATAGAATGTTGCTTAAAAATCATAGAGTAATAATTCCAACCTCGTTACAACCAGTTGTATGCAGGTGGTTGCACAGGCCACACCTCGGAATAGAAAAAACGTTAGCAAAAGCCAGATCATTGTATTTTTGGCCAAACATGACTGAACAGATTAAAGAAATAATCCTGGGATGTGTTTTGTGTGAAACTTTCAGACGTAATAATGCAAAAGAGCCATTGAGACAAGACGATGTCCCTGAATATCCTTTTCAAATAATAGGAATTGATATTTTTGAATATGCGGGCAGATATTATATCTCTCTGATCGACGCATACTCTAACCTTGTGTTGTCGGAAAATCTTGCACATAAAACCGCTGGCTGTGTAATCGACACGTTGAAAAAAATTTTCACGAAAGTAGGATATCCCACAACAATCCGCTGCGACAACAACCCATTTAATTCGTTAGAAATGGAAAACTTCTTTAATGATGCTAATATTGTGGTAAAGTTTTCAAATCCTAGATACCCACAAAGCAATGGATTAGCGGAGAAGGGGGTAGCAATTGATAAGGGTTTATTTAAACGGTGTTTTGAAATCAATGAAAAGGACAACGTTCAATATCATATTCTAGAATATAATAACACCCTAGTGGCAGATTTGCAGTTAGCTCCAACTCAGTTATTCTTCGGGAGATTGATAAAAACAAAACTCCCAACAGCAGAACTACTTTTGTTCCGAAACTCAATAGATGAATCAGAGATAGGGGAAAGGATTAAAAAAAAGGAAAAAGCAGAAAGATTATTTTGATCGCAATGCAAAGACATTACCGGAATTACAGCTAGGCGATAGAATTATATTTAAGAAAACTGACAAAAAATGGTACTATGGCAAGATAGTGCAAAACATTAATGGAAGATCGTATGTAATAAAAGATAATAATAATTATTATTTTTATAAAATTTTTTTCGAGCTCTAGGCCATGTATATGTAAATTAAAACACCAAAAATGCTTGTTTTACATATAAATTTTATATTTGTCAAACTTATTTTTATCAATTTATTTTAATCGATATTTCGATTTCAAACTGAAATCATCTTCAGGACTGAAAGGCATGTAAAAACAAAAACATACTAACACATAAAACATAACAACATTCCATTCGACTCGATCAGGTACACTCAAGAGTGTAAGTTAAAAATTATGGAATGTTGTTATGTTTTATGTGTTAGTATCTTTTTGTTTTTACATGCCTTTCAGTCCTGAAGATGATTTCAGTTTGAAATCGAAATATCGATTAAAATAAATTGATAAAAATAAGTTTGACAAATATAAAATTTATATGTAAAACAAGCATTTTTGGTGTTTTAATTTACATATACATGGCCTAGAGCTCGAAAAAATTTTTATAAAAATTTACAAAATAAAGGCCGAAATAGAATAAAAGTAATAATTATTATTTTAGACGTAATCGAAGATTTACAACAAAAAGTAAGAATAGTGTAAGTAATCCTGAAACGTTATTTGAAGAAGGCATGAGTCAGTGTAATGAAAATTTGCCAATATGTACACCGCGGCTTGAGCGGTATGATGAGAGAGAATCAGTAGCGCCGCCCTGCTCGTTAAATGAAAATATTATGCCTGTGACTCACGAGGTAAAAGTAACGATGAGTCAGTTACAATAACTGAAAATAATAGTAATACTGTTGAAAGAGATGAGGCCATGGATGCAGGCACAAGCAGTTCACATCCATACTATCAAACACGAAGTGGACGTCTAGTTATTCCTCCCAAGCTGTATGGTTTTCATGATGATTTAAAATTAAAAAAAAAGAGCATGTATTGAGTGTGTGAACTAGGTGTAAGCCACATACTATAAGATATTCCTATTATGTTACATCTTTAAGATGAACGCATCTGTATAATATTACCAATTTACTTTAGTACACCAATTGTAAGACATGGACCTCCGTTTTGAACAATCTAGCTGTGCATACACGCCAAATGGAAATTAAATTAAACCTTTAAATATCAAATCAATTCTTTTATTGAATGATACAAGTATTTTGAACTAAGTTGAGATCAGCGATTATATGTGTGTAAACAAAGAATAAAAGCAGTAAAATGGAGATGAACAAGTAAGTAAATTCTGTGAATATTTTTGAAAGTTCTCCGTAATTTAATAAATACATATAATTATAGGAAGTATGCACGCACTACACAAGCCCAGCTGCGATGGTATATCGCATTTTGCAAGGACCACCCCGAACTAATGCAGGGAAAAAACTGCCCCAAATCGCCGAACCAAATTCAAGATTCGTGGAAAGAGATTTCCACAAATTTGAATTCAATGGTCGGCCCAGCAAGGACTCCTGACGCTTGGCGAGAAGTAAATAAATTTAAATAATATATGTATACCTATTCCGCTAATTTGTGTTAAATAGTATTTATGCGAGTTCAAAATCTGTGCGAACTACTATTTCCGGAGTTCCGTAGTTTTTTCCGAGTGATTTAATATTGCTTGCGGCATTTGTATTATGTTTGGGGAGGGTGCGAAATTGAACAACAAACTATTATACGCCTTGTTTTAAATAAATCATATGTATCAAGGCTTGTTTGTTGTTAAAATTATGCACTGACCACAAAAGCAGTACTTGGATCGTAGATACATATATATATCAAACGTTGTATATTTTCAGAGTTTGCGAAACTGGCGGAAGCAGTTGCGTGCTCGGGCTCGTAAGCTCATTAGTGAGCGACGACGAACTGGCGGAGGAGTAAATCCTGTGGCTGAGCTGACGGATTTCGAGCAGCAAGCGTTGGAGACTTTTGGAATTGCTGCTGTAGAAGGTCACTCAAACTCGAGGCTGTATTTAACGTATGTAAATAAAGTGCTTTCAACATGTGTAATATTTCTATTATTGATGCATTGCATTGCCTCCCATGAAATGCATATGTACACATATAAATCGGTACATTGTAATTTATTTTGAGAAGGTACATGATGTAAGCAAATACATATGTACAGCAAGGGCAACGCATGTCTACCAATTTGTAATAGGTATATAGAAATATTGCATTGGTATAGATAGTACTATTATTACCAAAAATATTTATGAAATTAATTTAATTGTTTATTACAGAACGAGAGTAATGCCGAAAACATTTCGCCAGCACCGGAGGTGGGGCCGAGTTGTACTCATCACGATGAGTTGATTGGTGATGAAGATGCGGAAGACATTTCTAATTTCTGCATAGTGATGTGTGAGTCACCTAGCCATGCTCCCCTAAGTCCTGCTCCTACAAATCCTGTGCCCAGTAGCTGTACCTCCTTATTTCCTGTCACTCCCAAATCCTGTGAGCACCAACAGTATTTTCAAAAGTCGCGCCTCCTTATTCCCTACTACTCCCAATGATGTGCCCACCAACCGTGCTGCCTCATCCCCTGCCACTACCAATCCAGTGCCCAACAGCGAAGCTTCCTTAGAGTCGGGAACTTCTAATCTTGCTTCCTCCAGCCGTGCTGCCTCAGGCAATGCTACTCCCTACTCTGCTTTTCCCAGACAAGTTTTGCAGCCGAGAGAACGCAACAGGAAGAGAGATGTACGGGATGAAATTTTAAACACTGTGCAACAGGACATGAGAGAGAGACGACAAGAGCAGGCACGACTAGCACAATCCCTTGACAATTTAGGGAATGGGCTAACATCGTTGGCTGGGGCTATCCAAGAGCTGATTGCAATGCAACGACGAGATTAATTTACACAAACGTGCTTAAGTATTCATACAAGAACCTTTTTGCTGTTTTAACCTAGTTTTGTTAAATAAATTTTGTTTCGTTATTTTTTTATAAAACATGTACAAATATGTATTAAAATTAATATAAACCAAAGCTCAAAATTTTATCCGAAATTCACGAAATTTGGAATTAAAAAATTTGTGTCCTCAGAAAAAAATTGAAAAATTTCCACCAAATCTTTTTAAAATTTGTCTGAGTATGCAGTGTAGCTCATTGAAATGTAGTACAATGAAGTTTTAATCTTTACCCTCTAAAACAATTTCGAGTTTTTTTAGCATTTTTTCTCAGATGAGTTGAGCAGTTCTACTCATCTGAGAAAAAAAAATACTAAAATATCACGAAATTGTTTTAGAGGATAAATATTGAAACTTCATTGTACTACATTTCAATGAGCTACAAAACTGCATACTCAGACAAATTTTAAAAAGTTTTGGTGGAAATTTTTCAATTTTTTTCTGAGGACACGAATTTTTTAATTCCAAATTTCGTGAATTTCGGATAAAATTTTGAGCTTTGGTTTATATCTAATTTTAATACATATTTTATAAAAAAATTGCGAAAAAAAATTCATTAAACAAAACTAGGTTAAAACTGCAAAAAGATTGTTGTGTGAATAATTTTTTTTTAAATATAGTACAAATATGAATTATTTTTTATTTTATTTCCATGAATTTAGTTTAGCTTCTAATAAGCAATATGGAATGTGATGAAATTTAAGTAATACCAATGTTAAAAAATGAAATATTTTTTATTTTCTTTTCGCATATTAGTTTTAAGTAACCAAACTGAATGTGATGACTTACATATAATTAGATAACTGTTTCTTTGTATGCCTTGAAATTCTTGTTTATTAAAAGCTTTTTATTCGAGCTCTAGGCCACACAAATATTGGTATAAAAATTCAAATATTGTATAACATCAAAGCCATTCTTTGAATATTTATACCAATATTTGTGTAGTCTAGAGCTAGAATAAAAGTTTTTAATAAACATTATTAGATAACTTAAACAAAAATAGGAATTTTTTTATTATTATTTATTTTAGCTTATTTTAGTTTCTAAGCAAGCATTTCGGAAAGTAGCAGTGGCAATGTTTGGCAAATTTCATCAATGAAATTTTGTCTTGTTTTATTTTTGATATCTAATTTAAGAAAAAAATGCAGGAATTGTGCAACTGAAACTATACATTTCAATTCCAAAAACGTTTTTGAAAAAATTCTAATTTCGTGAAAATTTTGAATTTTTTATTCAGAGTTCTCTTTTGAGCAAGCAGTTTTAAAGTCAAATCAGGTTTGGTATAACAAGCTGGAAGTTATATGTCTCTTAAAATTTGCATTGATTTTTGAAAGTTTTTTGAGCCTATAATTTGTTCTTTATTATAAGCTCAAAAAAATTTCAAAAATCAATGCAAATTTTAAGAGACCTATAACTTGCAGCTTGTTATACCAAAACTGATTTGACTTTAAAACTGCTTGCTCAAAAGAGAACTCTGAATAAAAAATTCTAAATTTGCACGAAATTTCGTAGAATTTTTTAAAAACGTTTTTGAAATTGAAATGTATAGTTTCAGTAGCACAATTCATGCATTTTTTCTTAAATTAGATATCAAAAATAAAACAACACAAAATTTCATTGATGAAATTTGCCAAACATTGCCACTGCTACTTTCGTTTTTGCAGCTGTGTTACATAGTAGTAAACATAAATAATTATAACAAATTAATAAATAATAAATAGTTGAATGAACTTAAATTTTTGTCTATATTTTTTATTAATCCATTTTATTTATAGGAAAACAAATGTACACCTACGAACCACCAGGAAATTTTCTGAAAATTGTCCCAGTGAAAGAATTGAAAAAAATTGGAAATTCGAGAAAATTTTACCGAAATTTTTATTTAGAGTTCTTTGAATCTCCTGAGTTTGTAGTTTTGAAGACCAATAAATTTAAGTAAGGCCTGAAACACCATTCAGAAAAAAAATTATGAAAAATCAATGCGAATTTTGAGAAACCTAAAACTTATTTTTTTATTTTTTGTCATTCCTATAATTTTGTGGGCTATAGAACTACGAACTCAGAAAATGCCAAAGTACTCCAAATTAAAAAGTTCCGTGACAATTTATAGCAAATTTCATGAATGAAATTATTTTTATTTAAGATAATTTGAGAAAAAACTTTCTAAAAACTTTTTGTGAGTCTTGTCAATCTTGAACACCGTTTTCGAAAAAATGCCAAATTCGAGAAATGTTACGAAAATTTCGAATGCAGTTTTGTTGCCACAAGTAGACATGTTATAAAAATGGCTACAGTCGCAATATTATAAATTTGTCGAGAGCTATAACGTTACTTGTGGCAACAAAACTGCATTCGAAATTTACGTAAATAGTTTCTCGAATTAGCATTTTTTCTTCGATAAAACGGTTTCAGAATCTGACAAGCACTCACAAAAGAGTTAGTTGATAGAAAAGTTTTTTCTCAAATTTCTATCTTAAATACATATACCATTTCATTCATGTGAAATTTGCGCATAAAGTGTCACGCGAACCCCTTCATTTTACCTTGCGCTGATTTGTTTTTACTTTGCATTC
>JARSSU010031137.1:0-17425 GCA_029619165.1 Eurosta solidaginis
TCTTGAATTGTAAAATTTGTTGCTTTCGAATTGAAATGGAGGTAGCGCAAAATGAACGTAGTCTGTTCAACTTAACTAGCATCAGGCGTAGCATCAACGATAATTACAAAATACATACTTGGCTTTCTTGCGTTGATCTAATATAGTTTCCCTTACGCGTTTTGCACAAATTTCTATAAAGGCGTTCTGAATGTCTGGGGAAAGATAGTGAACTTGTAAAGGTTTGTGCTGCTGTTGTGAAATCCTAACTTTCTCCAAATGATCGCTAAGTATCGGATCATATTGGCTTATGAGATCTTAGATGCCCAAAAAGTGTCCATCGTTTCGTTCACCAATATATATACTTTCGCCTTTGAAAGCTAGGCCTCTTTCACCCAAAAATAAAATAGTGTCCAAAATTCTATATAAAATTTCTTTCCACTTTTGAGTTTCAGTGATTAGCTGGTCATTGATAAGTGTATCAATTGTAGTCTCCTTTTGAATTAGATTTTGTAAAGATCGCCATTGAATATAACATTTAATGCGATCTTGAATATTTTCGTGTGATGGGAGTTTATCGCACATCTTCTTCCATACCTGGAATTTCGAATATCCGCAGAACCAATTTTAGGGCTATTTAAAGTATTGGTGCTTAGTAGACGACATGGTAGGCAATAAAAAGCATTGCTACTGGCACTCCACACTAACCAGTCATGCTCCACTTTCCCTCCATTTGGCAAGATTCTGTTTAACAACGAGGTATGAAATGCCTCGTCATAACAATCACGTGGAAAAATAACAGGACACTTTTGATGACCTCGACGAATTATTTCGTTGACTTCTTCAGATCGCAAAAACTCATTATTCACGGTACCGATATCGAAGTCGTTTAAACAATCTGGACTTTGATACAGAGTTGGTGGTATTGTTGGAAGACTTTTTGAAAATGAACCTTCATCAGTGTCACAACGAAAACTACGATTTCGGATTCATGTAAACATATATTTTTGTTTGGTGTTTTTATTGTCTCCTCAGGCCCAGGCAAAAACTCATTATCATATTCGTTGGTTTTGAAATTCGGCTTAAAATTTGCACATGGAACAACAAAAGACTCTCCTGAATTAAAAAAAATTTCTTAGTACCTCTAAATCGCGGACGCCCTGAGAAACACATTTTTGTTTGATGTTTTCATTGTCTCCTCAGGCCCAAGCAAAAATCATTATCAATATTCGTTGCTTTTGAAATTCAACTTAAACTTTGCACATGGAACAACTAAAGACTCTCCTGAATTAAAAAAAATGTCTTACTACCTCTAAATCGCGGGCCCCCTGAGAAACACATTTTTGTTTGATATTTTTATTGTCTCCTCAGGCCCAGGCAAAAATCATTATCAATATTCGTTGCTTTTGAAATTCGGCTTAAAATTTGCACATGGAACAACTAAATCCTATACCCTGAGAAACCCGGGCCTGGGGGAATCCCCCCATTCCTCCCCCCCTTCTCGTCGGGCCTTAGCATATGTCCTAGAAAGCTTCTAGTATTTGTCAAGAGGACAGAGATATTTTTCAACACAGGTTCAGGTTTCTGAAAGGGTTTTTAGTTTGGGAAAGGGGATCTTCCTAAATTTTTCAGAAAAATTTCAATATTCACGGGAGTTGGGCCAATACGCGATTCGTTAGATAATTTGACTTTTTTTAAATTAAAATAGCAAATTTTCAAGAAAAGGGAAAATGCATATTGTCATAAAAAATTAATTTTTTCTGAAACGGTCTAATGCATCTACATGTATATGCCACACATCATTCTAAACCGCTTAACACCAATTAATTTATGTAACGGCAACCCAATTAAAAATAAACCCAAACAAAAATATGTGTCTACAAAATAACCTCAGCTTCAAATATACAAACCGTAATGGAGCCACTTTTCTTAAGAGAGCTATTTTTCTTACGATATTGATGGCCATAACCTTTTTTTGTTCGGTAGTTTTCTTGTTGCTGCTATGATTAATCTCATTATTTACACTTGTTTTTTTTTGAAGGCATCAATAGATGCCCTTACTAGACCCGACATGATGAAAAAACAGTAAACAGAGAAAATGATACTACATAACGCGGTTCAAGAAGCATTTTATTATCAACAGTACATATGTATGTGTATATAATTGTTTCTAGTGTTAGAGCAAGTAATCGCTACAAAGTTTACTGAGTGTTTTTGTTTATTTTTAAATTTTTAATAAATTTCTAGTATTTTTACTGTTTTATACTCAGCTGAGCAGAGCTCACAGAGTATATTAATTCTGTTAGCATAACGGTACTCCGTAACGGCATAAACTAATCGAGATAGATATAGACTTCTATATATTTAAATGATCTGGGCGAAAAAAGAAATTCATTTAGCCAAGTCTGTCCGTCCGTCCGTCCATCCGTAAACACGATAACTTGAGTAAATTTTGAGGTATCTTAATGAAATTTGTTATGTAAGTTCCTGGGCACTCATCTCAGATCGCTCTTTAAAATGAACGAAATCGGACTATAACCATGCGTACTTTTTCGATATCGAAAATTTCGAAAAACCGAAAAAGTGCGATAATTCATTACCAAAGACAGATAAAGCGATGAAACTTGGTAGGTGGGTTCACCCTATGACGCAGAATAGAAAACTAGTAAAATTTTGGACAATGGGCGTGACTCCGCCCACTTTTAAAAGAAGGTAATTTAAAAGTTTTGCAAGCTGTAATTTGGTAGTCGTTGAAGATATCATGATTAAATTTGGAAGGAACGTTACTCCTGTTACTGCATGTGTGCTCAATAAAAACTAGCGATATCGGATGCTGAATACGTCACCTTTTGACAAAAAAAAATTTACAGTAAAATTTTAACAAAAAATTTATAAAAATTTAATACTTTTAATGCCATAAATCGAACAAAAATTTACCAATACTTGTGAAATTTGGTAAGGGCATAGCTTTTATGCCGGTAACTGTTTTCTGTTGGGTTGAAGCCACACCCAGTTTTTATACACAGTCGACTGTCTGTCCTTCCGCTCGGCCGTTAACACGATAACTTGAGCATAAATCGATACATCTTTACTAAACTTAGTTCACGTATTTATCTGGACTCACTTTATCTTGGTATAAAAAATGGCCGAAATCCGACAATGAACACGCACACTTTTTCGATATCGAAAATTAGGAAAAATGAAGAAATGCCATAATTCTATACCCAATATGGAAAAAGGGATGAAACATGGTGATTGGATTGGTTTATTGACGCAAAATATAACTTTAGAAAAAAACTTTTTAAAATGGGTGTGACACCTACCACATTAAGTAGAAGAGAATGGAAAAGTTCTGCAGGGCGAAATCAAAAGCCCTAGGAATCATGGCAGGAATACTGTTCGTAGCGGTACCCGACAGATGATGTTCTGGGTCACCCTGGTCCACATTTTGGTCGATATCTCGAAACGCCTTCACATTAATACCTTTAATTTGATACCCATATCGTACAAACACATTATAGAGTCAACCCTGGTCCACCTTTATGGCGATATTTGGAAAAGGTGTCCACCTATAGAACTATGGCACACTCCCTTCTAAAACACTCTTTAATACCTTCCATTTGATATCCATGTCATACCAACACATTCCAGGGTTACCCACATTGCACTCATGCAGTTTGGAAAGCTTCTTTTGCTTTCATATACTTTGAATTGTAATCATTATTCCACTTTAGGGAATTTCGATTTGTTCTTTAGGGCGTTCAGTTAAGTGGGAACCGTCGGCTGCTTGTTAGCTTATTTACATATTTTTGTAATTTACTAGATGTGCGCGGTATATACATGTATGTATATACATAAATAGGCAAGTTGCATTTTTTGTGCCCCTTTTACGGTAAAACTATAATTCTACAGTATAAAAAATTCATTATGTACCGTTAGATCCCCTCATGGAGCAGTAAAAAAACTTGATCCTTGAAAAAACGTTAATTTACCCAGCAAAAAATTTTACCCGTATATAAGTCTCATTTCATATGGCCAAAAAGCTTATGGCGTGCGGCCTTAATGGTGACTTATCCATAATCAGATAAAACAGCTGATCGAACGTACCTTCTGGAAATCAATGTAATCGATTAACGGTGCCATACCATAACGCTAAAGCCATAACCATATCATAGCCAACCAATTGGTTTTTGGTTTTTAGCCATATCCATAACCTAAAAATATTTGAGTTGGTAAATTTATTAACTTCTTGTATATATTATTTATTGTTTTGGATACGTTTTGACTAAGAGGCTTTTTTTTTGTTCGTGGAATAGGTTTGAAATTTTTTGCGTTTTCCTCATTTTTATGAAAATGTCAGCTGTTTAAGGTTATGGCACCATTAATCGATCACAGTGGAGATGGTTATGGATATGGGTATGGTTAAGGAAGTTTAACTGGCCCTAAAGGGCCAATTAATGGTTACTTATCCATAATCAGATAAAACAGATGATCGAACCAACCTTATGGAAATCAATGTAATCGATTAATGGTGCCATACCATAACGCTAAAGCCATAACCATATCATAGCCAACCAATTGGTTTTTGAGTTGGTGAATTTTTTAACTTTTTGTATATTTTATTTATTGTTTTGGATACGTTTTGACTAAGAGACTTATTTTTTGTGGTATATGTTTATAATTTTTTGCGTTTTCTTCATTTTTATGAAAATTTTACAATTTTTAGGTTAAGGGACCAATAATTGATGCCAATTTGATATGGATAAGTAAAAATATGGTTACGCCTGTGGCATTAGGGTCAAGGAAGTTTAACTGGCCCTTTAATTCCATAAGGAATATTAGTTGTGTGGCGTATTCCTTATAATACTGCTTATATTTCTGTTATCACGCACGAGACTCTGTTGACCATTGTAAACCTCAAATATTTTTGAAAGATAAAGATGTTGCATGCGCGAAACAGTGTGAAGCAAGCTTCACAAAAGTCTAGTAGGTCACATTCACCACTCACCACAGCAGAATATGTTAAACTACCACTGTCTGTATTTATTATTTAATAATTATTTGTACATTTTTTATTCAGCTAATTTGTGCAGAATTTTAATTTTTACTCTCTAAAACTCCAATCAGTGTATTTTGTGTGCTTAAATATGTTAAAAATTTTGTCCCCTATTATGAGACAAATTCGATCTTCGACTGTGGTCGAAAGAACTGATGGAACGATCATTGTTCAATAATTTCATAAATTCAAACCGTTCAGAAAAGCACATTCCCATCATCTGTCAAATAAAATAAAAGCTAAATTATTTATTATGAAGAAAAATGCTTAAATACTGCAATTAGCCAGAAGTATAAAACGCTGAAATGAATTTCAGTGCGTAAATGTAGCTTTCTAAACATGGACTGCTATCCAGTAAAGATGAATGGCTACAACAATGCACAAGAGTCAAGTCTATTCCAACCTTTTGAAATTGGCAATATTTCTCAGATTTGCGCTGGGGATTGTTTGAACTGAGCATCTGGTACGAGAATGCACTCAGAATGTTTTCCACCTGATCCTTTCTGCAGTTTCCTTTTGTTATAACGGATTTTATCCAATTTTTGAACCAGTTTTCCAAGCAGTTGTTTTGTATTCACGACCTTGGACCTATATGGAGGATTCTTAAATTATATTGACTCAATTATTTCTATTTAACTTTGTTTTTATGTTACTTTGAACTTTTAATATCAATATGTTTTACAATATTTTAATTTTCAATATTGATTTTTCTATTTTCAAACATTTTCATTATTATGCAATTTTGCATCATGAAAATATAACATTTTATTTTAAATAATTTTTTGTGGATATTAATTTAAATAAAATAAAGCATCCTACACTATATACGATTAATACAAATAGTTTGAAATTACTATTAGGTAACAAAAAAGTAGAAGATAAACTCAAAAAACTTACGTTTCAAATAATTTTCTTCTAATTCGATACAGCGTCGACAACAAATTTCCATTCGCTTTAAAATTAGATACACAACGAAAATTTCGACAGAGATTAGATGTCATAATACCAATCTCAATTCGATTTTCGATGTTCGATAGCCAGCGAAGATCGTTGATCGAGAAATGCTCATAATAGGGACCTGTGTTAAAGTTTGTGGTGTGGGTGGAAGTGACCTACTAGAATTTTGTGAAGTTCCTTTGCTTTCCAATGAAGTTCGCGCATGCAGGATCTTTATTTATGTATTTAATTCCCAACTTGTGGTTCTCTAACTGGACTCAAATGTAAGATTTCATACTACAGTATTTTCACGAAAATAAATAAAATATATATAATTTAATTTTGATTAATTGCGGTTCATTACTGCTATCAACCAGGTGTTCATTTCTCACAGTAAACAGCTGCTGGTTTTGGTGGTACCACCTTGGAGATTTTTTTCCAACTTCACCTCAACTCGATATCCAATGTAGGTTGTCACTGGAGAAACATGTCCAATATTCACTTGAGAACTGTACATTTCTCAAAATCTCTCAAAGGTTGGATATAATTTGATAATAACGTTGGAGATCAACTCGAGAACTCTAGTGATTGTTGAACGAAGTTTGATATCAACTCGAGAACTATCAGTTTAAGATTAATTAAATTAGATATATTTCTCTGTAGAAATATTTTTTCCAAGTTTGTTGGGTAAACAAAATGCAGCTGCTTCCGTATCTACAAATTATCTAGATAATAAAAAACCAATGTTGCCTTACAAAAAAGCGTACTCCAAAGGCGGCCTTAAACTGTGGCTGAAAAACTGCTCTGTGGTTTAACTGGAGTTTGAATTTGACTAAAGTTCAAGCAAACTTAGTTTAAGCTTAGCTTAAACAACTACTAAAAAGCCAGGCCTTATGATATTCAAAGTGTTTACAAAAACAAAGTTGGAGTTACGTGTGTAATACACTTGCATTCATTTTTGGTGGTTTTTTGTGGTTAATAAAACAAAATAAAATAAATTTAAAAAAAGTGAAGCAAAATTAAATCAAATTAAATAACAAAATAAAGTAAAATAAAATGAACTAAATTAAAATATCACTTTCAGTCGGACCCACCTTTTTCCTCTACCCTCTCCTTCACCCTATTCCGGAGATAAAAAGAGGGACCATGTAGCAGTGAAAGAAGGGTATTGAGGGCGATAGCTGTAAGCACACAGTCGTTTGTGAAGCCGATCTCAATCATTGAATATGATGAATTTTCGCCGTTGGTGGATGTGCCCATCTTACGTGAATCCTAAAATTTGTCTGAAAATTGTTGAGAGGGTTTCCCTTATTCCTTACCTGCTCCTTATTTCATGGCACAACTACACCTCACCTGGAGTGTAGACCGCGCTAGACAAAATTGTACGACTAGTGCAGAAATATTTGAGGCTCAAATCCCTATGTAAGGCGCCAGGTACAGGTATGGATACCTGGATAGGCAGTATACTATCTCCACATCGCTTCCGCTAATGTTTTCCTAGAAAATTGGGGTGGGTTCTTGAACGGGCGGTACATTAACAGAACAGAATTCTATTAAGTTAAGCGTTTAGTAAAAATACGCTATTCAAATATAAATTTAAATGCTTTTATAACAATGCGCTCAAAAGTTCATCTGGCAGTTTTTTAATAATTGATTAAAGAAATTATTTTTATGTACCTATTTATGCACATACAGCAGCCAACAGAAAAATAGCAGAGGCAGTTTTTATCAATTTTTATTAATTAAATTCGTATTATTATTAATTAATCTCAAAAACGTTTTCGATAAAATTTTACGAATGTTCAAACTTTGTATTTCGAATTTACTGAACTTTTTGAGTATGCATATTTGTTGCTCATCAATTTTAGTCCAACAAAGTGCAGTTATAAATCTCCCGGAATTCGCATTGCTTTTTTAAAATACCTTTTAATTTTATTTAAGATTTTTACGAAGGACTGAAGCCCGTAGTCAACAATGCAACTTATCAGTGCGGCTTCAGATCTGATATATCTAACTATCGAGCAGATATTCACGATGCTCCAGATCTTGGAGAAGATTCATGATAAGAGAATCGACACTCACCATCTTTTCGTCGACTTCAAAGCAGCATTCCAATATCTAGTATAATATAATTCATATCATATATATTATTTCAAATTGCTGTTTTTATGTACGGGTCCCTTTTGCGCTCTTATTTGGAATCGAAATCTATAAATAAAGTTTCGTTGTCGCTATTAGCGAGCTTTGGGCAATTTTGGTTGTAGTGTTTTTGTTAGCTATATTTTATTAAAATAATTTGTTAAAAATAAACGATTGTGAGCTCACAAAGAAATATATTTGGACTATGGCACTATTGTGAATATTTGCACTGCATTACCGACAGTGGCTACCATACGCCCGATGGCAGCGCAAGATGTTTTAATTGTTTGATAGAACAGCTGATTTCTGTTGATATTTGATAAGACACTTTTATATTGGTTGCGCAAGATGCGCACGGGTCCGGCTCGTATTAGTGTAAGCACTAAAATTATTATATTACCACACAACTTCGTTTTCTTTGCAAAATCTTGTAAATGATAGTGACCAAAGCTGTGTATACCTATTATTTCGTCCATGAGTATATATCTATATTTTTATACTCAGTTGAGCAGAGCTCACAGAGTATATTAAGTTTGATTGCATAACGGTTGGTTGTACAGGTATAAAGGAATCGAGATAGATATAGACTACATATATCAAAATCATCAGGATCGAAAAAAAATTTTATTGAGCCATGTCCGTCCGTCCGTCCTCCGTCCGTCCGTCCGTTAACACGATAACTTGATTAAATTTTGAGGTATCTTTGCTGAATGTTGGTGTAGAGTGTCTACTTATACAAATATCTTGTTATATTTTACATTATTCTTATTATATGAGTTATTTTTTATTCTCAAAAAAATGGAAATATTTTAGTCTCATCAAATAGCTCTAAAGTAAATAAGTTTAATCACATTATTGAAATAAATAGTTTTATATAAACTATTTGGCGATCCTACCACGGACCTAAAATTCTTTGAACGTGCATACTTGTCTAGACGAATTGGACTTAAATTAACTGTAAAACATATCAAAGAATTTTGACTAAATATAAAGACTATTATTTCAAAATAGTTTTATATGCAGAAAATTTTTCGCTCACGTCAATAAATTAGTTGACCAAGAATCTTTAAATTTTTAATACAATAGTGAACAATGTAGAAAATTAAAATATATACTATTACAATATACTATGCTATCAACAATTCATGAACAGCGATACATTGCTGAATCGTTTCAACTCCAAAAGGACTGTGCTAGTGCTTTGGTGGTTGCTACGAATCAACTACTGACATACCACAGCATTTGTGGTCTCTATTCTACAAACACCCCTTCTTTGGCTGATTTGTCCATGCAATCAACTTTCTGATCTGCCGAAAGATTGGTGTCTGAATACGTTACAACGTGCGCTGGTAAGCTGTATAAATACTTTCTACAACGACAGCTACAAACACCGGTCAATGCAAATTAACTTCCTATTCCAATCGACGAATACACAATCACTACAGGAATAACTTTGATTTCACAATTAAACAACCATTTCTACAATTTTAAAACATCTCTTAAGATTTTTTAAATAATTCTTAACGAAATCTTTTCCTCAATATCAATATTTCACATGAAATGTATCATATTATTTTAACCTCAACACATAACATAACACAACACAAATATTAATATACGCTAAAATATTATATCAATAACTAACATAATAATAAATAAGCTATCAAGTACATCGATCATCAAAGATTGAGTACTTACATCAATAACCATCATAAACTTTTTAACGCATCACACAAATTATTAATCATATTAAAAATTTTCGTTTTCAAACACTGGAGGGGTAGTATATGTAGAGTTTATCTACTTATATAACAATATACCTTGTGTATATTTATAAATTTATTCTTATTTTAAAAATTTAAATTTAAGTTTATTTTTTTATTATCAAAAAATGAAAATAGGTGAGTCAGCAAAAATATCTTTTATTTAAAGTAAAGTAAGTTTAAATAATATTATTGAAATATAGAGATAGTTTGTTATATAACCTATAGTTGTATGTAGGTTCCTGAGCACTCATCTCAGATCGGTATTTAAAATGAACGATATCGGACTATAACCACGCCCACTTTTTCGATATCGAAAATTTCGAAAAAACCGAAAAGTGCAATAATTCATTACCAAAGACAGATTAAGCGATGAAATTGGTAGGTGAGTTAACTTATGACGCAGAATTGAAAATTAGTAAAATTTTGGACAATGGGCGTGGCACCGCCTACTTTTAAAAGAAGGTAATTTAAAACTTTTGCAAGCTGTAATTTGGCAGTCGTTGAGATTCATGATGAAATTTGGCAGGAACGTTACTCCTATTACTATATGTACGCTTAATAAAAATTAGCAAAATCGGAGAAGGACCACGCCCACTTAAAAAAAAATTTTTTAAGTAAAATTTTGACAAAAAATTTAATATCTTTACAGACTATATAAGTAAATTATGTCAACATTCAACTCCAGTAATGATATGGTGCAACAAAATACAAAAATAAAAGAAAATTTCAAAATGGGCTTGGCTCCGCCCTTTTTCATTTAATTTGTCTAGGATACTTTTAATGCCATAATCGAACAAACAATTTACCAATCCTTTTGAAATTTGGTAGGGGCATAGATTTATGACGTTAACTGTTTTCTGTGAAAATGGGCGAAATCGGTTGAAGCCACGCCCAGTTTTTATACACGGTCGTCCGTCTGTCCTTCCGCATGGCCGTTAACACGATAACTACAGCAAAAATCGACATATCTTTACTGAACTTAGTTCACGTACTTATCTGAACGCACTTTATCTTGGTATAAAAAAAACGAAATCCGACTATGACCACGCCCACTTTTTCGATATCGAAATTACGAAAAATGAAAAAAAAGCCATAATTCTATACCAAATACGAAAAAAGGGATGAAACATGGTAATTGGATTGGTTTATTGACGCGAAATATAACTTTGGAAAAAACTTTGTAAAATGGTTGTGACACCTACCATATTAAGTAGAAGAAAATGAAAAAGTTCTTCAGGGCGAAATAAAAACCCTTGAAATCTTTGCAGGTATTACATATATAAATAAATTAGCGGTATCCAACATATGATGTTCTGGGTCACCCTGGTCCACATTTTGGTCGATATCTGGAAAACGCCTTCACATATACAACTACCACCACTCCCTTTTAAAACTCGCATTAATACCTTTAATTTGATACCAATATCGTACAAACACATTCTAGAGTCACCCCTGGTCCACCTTTATGGCGATATCTCGAAAGGCGTCCACCTATAGAACTAAGCACCACGCCCTTTTAAAATACTCATTAACACCTTTCATTTGATACCCATATCGTACAAACATATTCTAGAGTCACCCCTGGTCCACCTTTATGCGATATCTCGAAAAGGCGTCCACCTATAGAACGAAGGCCCACTCCCTTTTAAAATACTCATTAACACCTTTCATTTGATACCCATATCGTACAAACAAATTCTAGAGTCACCCCTGGTCCACCTTTATTGCGATATCTCGAAAGGCCTCCACCTATAGAACTAAGCACCACTCCCTTTTAAAATACTCATTAACACCTTTCGTTTGATACCCATATTGTACAAACGATTCTATAGTCACCCCTGGTCCACCTTTATGGCGATATCTCGAAAAGGCGTCCACCTATAGAACTAGCCCACCACTCCCTTTTTAAAACCCTCATTAATACCTTTAGTTTGATACCCATATTGTACAAACACATTCTAGAGTCACCCCTGGTTCACCTTTATGGCGATATCTCGAAAACGGCGTCCACCTATAGAACTAGGCCACACTCCCTTTTAAAATACTCATTAACACCTTTCGATTTGATACCCATATCGTACAAACACATCCTAGAGTCACCCCTGGTCCACACTTTATGGCGATATCTCGAAAAAGCGTCCACCTATAGAACTACAGGCCCACTCCCTTTTAAAATACTCATTACACCTTTATTTGATACCCATATCGTACAAACAAATTCTAGGGTCACCCCTGGTCCAACTTTATGGCGCATATCTCGAAACGGCGTCCACCTATGGAACTAAGGATTACTTCCCTTTTAAAATACTCATTAACACCTTTCATTTGATACCCATATCGTACAACAAATTCTAGAGTCAACCCTGATCCACCTTTATGGCGATATCCCTAAATGGCGTCCACCTATAGAACTATGGCCCACTCCCTCATAAAATACTCTTTAATGCCTTCCATTTGATACACATTTCATACAAACACATTCCAGGGCTTCCCTCGGTTCATTTTCCTACATGGTTATTTTCCCTTATGTTGTCACCATAGCTCTCAACTGAGTATGTAATGTTCGGTTACACCCGAACTTAACCTTCCTTACTTGTTATTTATAAAAACCTAATATCAAATCAGCATTGGTTATTTATCTTCTATTTTTTTTTGGAATTTTAATCGAACCTACTTAGTTAATTTTATTTACGACTTATTTTTAACAAAAATCTATATATACATATAGGTTTGTTTGTTGTTCAAAGTCATTGCGCTTCGGGGACTAGATTTATTGTGAACAAATAATGTGGCACTGGCACCTATTTACATTTACATAAATACATTTGTACATATGTACTTGTAGTGATTATTGTTATTACGAAAATATATCCGGCACATTTTTAAATTTAAAACAGAATTAATTTGCTATAATTAACAAGGTTATATGTACATAGAACTTCGTTGAAGGAGAATTTCAAAATTTCTATCACTTTCGATCCACGTCCATGTCACCCACTTACCAATATTGTTCTAGGTCGAATAGAAGATGGCTCAAGGTTCGGTCTAACCGTACTCAACACTGAAACAACCACAACATGCCGACGGCCGGGCTTTCTCGATGCCCGTTATAACCTTGGTTTCAGAAAGCCTGCTGCCAACCGCTGCTGGATGAAGAGTCATAGAGGACTTAACTGGCAGCGATCAAAAATACATCATTTTCTACCTTAACCACCCTGGTCAGAGGCAGATACCGAACAGGTCACGACGCTGCCATGTTTTCCGCATCGGTACTGGAGGGTGGCCGACGGATAACAAACAGTACCAACGTGGCGGATGAGACTGTTGAACAGTCGTTTTGATGTTTGCGTCATGCTTCTATGCCACGTAGGGGAACGTGAATGGGAAAGAAGCAAGTCTTTTGGTGGAACATCAAAATCACGGAGCTGCGAAAATTATGCCATAGGACGAGGAGGCTATCAACTCGAGCGGGTGTCAGGCCTGATGCTCTCGAAAAGTCGGAAGCATCAAAAGAGCGAAGAAGATCTCGCCCTTGCGGGAAAATGGATCGAGATCGCTGTGCCAGGATATAGAATAGCATATGATGGACGAAGAAAACATGAGACACATTGTGGACGTTCTCTTTACCAACCACTCACCGAGGAAGACAGCAACAAGGAATCATTTCACAAAATGGGCCTGTGCAGCATGAGACTTAGAAAAACCCCTAGTTCTGACGGTATATCCTGGGAGACGATTAGGTTAACTGCAAATATCTACCCATAACTCTTGTTACACATGTACAACAATATGTCGAAGCAAGAATTCTATTCTTATTCCGAAGGGCAAAGGAGACCCAAACTCTCCATCATCTTTCCGCCCACTATGTATGCTGGACACAGCAGGAAAACTGATGGAGAGCCTCCTAAAACAACGTCTCATGAAAAGCAATAGAGGATGACTGTCCCATCGATAGCATGGCTTCCGGAGAGGTCGCTCTACAAAAGACGGCTTTGCAGGAGTGATAAACGCAGGCAAAAAAGCTGAGGACTGCGTCCGACCGAGCAAGACCGGTAGTCCTGCTGGTCACGCTAGGACGTCGGCAATACTTTTCAACTCAGCCAAGGGACGACATGTTTGAGGCGGTAGAATGCTATTTCAGGGTACCCCAATACCTGGTAGAAATTCTGAGAGGCTACTTGAGAGATCGGTATCTAATGTACGAAACCACCCACGGTGGTTCCCAGATCTCATAGAACATTACTAGTCTTCTTCTATTGGACATGGCAAAAAGTTCCTAGTTGCTTTCTCGAACGGACGTGGCAGCTGTCATAACAGCACGAAGCTGCGAGAGCTGGCACAGCTTTAACTTAACCATGTCATGGGTGTGTAAATAGATGCATGGCTGTTTACGGTCTTCAGCTGGCAACAGAAAAACGGAGATCGTCATCCTACGAAGAGGCGTGTCCCCACTATCATTAACATGACGGTTTGGGGACTAGAAAATAGGAACAAGCACTTCAACGAAATATCTGGGGGTGAAACTAGACAGACAGCTCTCGGAGCACACACGAGGATGCTACGAAAGGGCTGCGCACACAATAGCGAAATTGAGTAGACTAATGGCTGAGGAAATGGTCTCGAAATAGTAGTATTTTAACAATATATGTGACCCGGTCTATGAAAAGGTGGCTTATGACTAAAAAAAAATGTTTCCACTTTTTTCTGGTTTCGATAGTTTTGAGACGCTCTTTCACGTGGTGAAAACTAGAAAGTCCTAACTTGCTTAGAAGTGTACTAAAAATGTAGAGAAAAAGAGCACAAATGAAAGACGATGAAGCCTT
Organism: Eurosta solidaginis; assembly: GCA_029619165.1. Lineage (NCBI taxonomy): Eukaryota > Metazoa > Arthropoda > Insecta > Diptera > Tephritidae > Eurosta > Eurosta solidaginis. The sequence goes on from JARSSU010031137.1 coordinate 14,700, forward strand.
TAGTCCTTCGATGCCACTTTGGTGGCTGGTGAAGCATCCTCAGATTTTTTTGATAGTAATTTTTTCGATGGCAATGGAGCCAAAATATCGTCAGAAACTCGTTTGTGCTTTGCCTTTTGGGCATACTGTTCATAATGCAAAAGAAAAACTACTAAGAAACTGAAGAAATGCATTGTTTATCTTTAACAGCTGTTTCTCAAAATTTCTTTTTTGAGTCATAAGCCACCCTTTTCATAGACCGGGACACATATTTGTTCGACAATAAAGGCCACATTACCTACTGTATCAATAATGATGTTACCCCGCAAAAAATGCGATTAGTCTAGGATGAGGCGCAAAAACATATGCGACTATACCCAGTTTTGATCTCTATATATATGTTGGAGTGATAACTTTTGTTTACGCTTGTCCTATGAAGATACCAATTGTACCTTAACGTGTAGTTTCGGACGGATCCCCCTTATACCTTTACGGTTACTGTAGAACAGATTCTCTTTCTACATTTACATGTCGGACAAATACTTTTGCTCCTCTTTCTACCCGTAAGGGAATCCTTACGAGTTTTTAATATTTTTAAACTCTTAAAATCCATTTTGATGGCGTTTTTTATGTGTAAACATCTTTGCTCACGGTGTGGAGGAATCTTGAACGTAATCGCAGGGTTTTAGTGTAACCGTAAGAGTAAACTTTGTAAGTGGTACTATTTTTTTTTAGACGCCGGGGTAGCGCACTGCCCTCAAGTGACGCAATAAAACGAGATTTACCCTATTCATGTGTCCACACTCCGCCGTTAGGCATAAGGGGATAAAAGACGATTTAATCGCCACTCGGCATCTTCAGATGATCACCCGATTCCAATATCATATATATCGGAAATTTCCCTTCATAGCTGATTAACTGGGAGTTACGAGATAAAACAAGGATAGCGTCGTCAGATACCGTCCGATAAGCACTTATTTTTCGTATAGCAGTAATCGGTAAGCTGCTAGAATATAGTTTTGGTTGACCATTTTAGATCTGTAGGTGTGGTATGCTATATGGGGGATATATGTATGTATGTATGTATGCAAGCGTAGTGTGTAATATTGGTACATGGACTAAAGGAAGAACGAGAGAATGTATAAGTGCAGGGTGTAGTGTGTGGTATTAGTAAACTGTATGGAGTAATAAAGAATGAGACCGTAAGTATAGTCACTAAACTGTAAGGTAATGTGGGAGCAAGGTACGTGATACAGTTGATATGAGGGAAATTACACAGCAATTCGAAGCAAACATGGCACCAATATATATGTAAATTAAAAACTTTGAGCATATACACAATTTTTGCGCATGCAAGTGCTCGAACAGGTGTATACATTGCTTTTTGCTGGAAATAAAGGGCCAGGGCAAACATGAGCAAATGTGTGCGGTTTTTGTTACTGATACAAAAAACAAAAAAATATATTTTACAAAGTCAAATAAAATGTATTCGTTTAAACAAATTTGTTTGAATTAAAAAATGAAAAAAGAATAATTAAATGAAATGAAATAACATAAACTAATATAAAATAAAAATTAAATGAACAAAAAAACATAAATGAACAAAAATATAATAACATTAAATAGACATACTCGAATAAACTAAAATTAAAAAAAAATTTATTAAATGGGATCGATTTTTAAACGGTGAATTATCCGTTTGACATGGAAAGGTTTTCGATTATGTTATGGAAAAGTTATCGATTTGTTATCAAAAAGTTATCAATTACTTACTACAAACTTAACGATATATCATAAAAAGAATATCAATTTGGTTAGAGGGGCGCAAAGAGCTTGAAGTCCTGAAAAATTACGAATTTTTACAATTTCTTAAATTTCGTCAACCCTACTTCATTTGTTATGGGTGAAACGTAATTTATCATGTTATCAGTAAGTTCTAGAGATATTTGACTTTCAAATAAATCTAAAACAATAAAACTTGGTCAAATAATAATAAAGTTATAAAATAAATTATGCCTTAAACACGGTGTCTTAACTTCAAGAATGTGTATATAATGAGTATACGTAAATGAGTTTGTTTCAAATTTTTTATACTCAGTTGAGCAGAGCTCACTAGAGTATATTAACTTTGATTGGATAACGGTTGGTTGTACAGGTATAAAGGAATCGAGATAGATATAGACTTCCATACATCAAAATCATCAGTATCGAAAAAAAATTTGATTAAGCCATGTCCGTCCGTCCGTCCGTTAACACGATAACTTGAGTAAATTTTGAGGTATCTTGATGAAATTGTTCCTGGGCACTCATCTCAGATCGCTATTTAAAATGAACGATATCGGACTATAACCACACCCACTTTTTCGATATCGAAAATTTCGAAAAATCGAAAAGTGCGATATTTCATTACCAAAGACGGATAAAGCAATGAAACTTGGTAGGTGAGTTGAACTTATGACGCAGAATAGAAAATTAGTCAAATTTTGGACAATGGGCGTGGGACCGCCCACTTTTAAAAGAAGGTAATTTAGAAGTTTTACAAGCTGTAATTTGGCATCCTTGAAGATATCATGATGAAATTTGGCAGGAACGTACTCCTATTACTATATGTATGCTTATAAAAATTTGCTAAATCGGAGAACGACCACGCCCACTTTAAAAAAAAATTTAAGTCAAATTAAAAAAAAACAAGTAACGAGGCTAAGTTCGTCGAGGGGGGGGGAAAAAAACGACGAGTACAGAATGGC